>CAUYQV010044566.1:0-16663 GCA_963574575.1 Galagoides demidoff | reverse complement strand
CCCGCCAAACAACAATGATGTCTGCAACCAAAAAATGGCCAGGCGTTGTGGCGGGCGCCTGTAGTCCCAGCTACTTGGGAGGCTGAGGCAGGAGACTCGCTTGAGCCCAGGAGTTGGAGGTTGCTGTGAGCTGTGATGCCACTGCACTCTACCCAGGGGGATAGCTTGAGGCTCCGTCTCAAAAAAAAAAAGAAAAACAAAACTGTACAGCTTTAGAAAGTGGTTATTGGCCACCTTATAGGGTAATGAGCTCCCCAGTAATAGTAGGAGTTCAGGCAGACATTAGATTATCTTCAGTCAAGGATAAGTCAGGTCAAGTTGAGGAGGCGTCTACATTGGGTGGGCGGGGAGTTGAATGAAGAACCTTCAAGATCTTTGGAGAATCTGACACTTTGTGACCCACCACTGACAGGTTTTATAATCTGAAAAATCCTGGCCATATGATAATGAAGTTCTATCAGGTTTATATGCTCATTCCCTCATTCTGCCCTTCTGAGCATACAGTTATACATGTGACCTATCTGATGCCCGGGAGGGACAAAATAGAGTGAAGCTCCCTGGGAGCTAAGGGATTGAGAGTTTGGCTCCTACCAAGCTAACTTTTCCAATTTATTGAGTATTTTCTGGCACCTTCTGTGCTAAACCCAATTCTATTATAGTTATATAGAACTATAATATATATAATAAAACTATATATTATAGTTCCTGGTGATACAAAGGGGATTCATGGTCCAACCTCGAAGAGTTTTTCATTCATAACTAATCCAGAAGAAACACAGAACATCCAGGTGTTCTAGAAAGAGGCCTGACAAAGTTGCTCTTGGGCAGCGCACAGGTAAGAGTATGAAGCTTTTGGAGAAGCTTTGTTGGATGCGATCTGCAGCATCATCGCCTCTGCCTGATTAAAAATCAAAACACTGGAGGAGATGCAGAGAAAGTCTGGGTAATGGGCGAGGAATGTGATACATACCCCAACCCACAATGCAGAATTTAAGGATGTATTTTCGGATGTAAGTATTAAACACTTTGACAAGGGCCAGGTACATGTGGAATGCTTCCAGGCCCATCCATGTGAATGAGACCAAGAGAAAATAATGAAGAAATACAGCCACTGAGATGCAGAGGCCTCGCGTCTTATACAGCGCGATCCATGAGTCCAGGAGGAAGACCAGATTTAGCAGGAGCAGAGCAGCACACAGCTGGATGAGGATTTTGGAAGGGTAATCCCTCCGGATCTTCCTGAAACGAAAGAACAAGAAAAGAAGCAACATTACATTCTGCCAAACCTTACACAAGCCTATTCGATAGGTTGTCGCTGAGTTTTAGCAATTTATTTTTATTCTTTGGTAAACATCTGTATATATAGATTTCTTCTCTTTTAGTGTATATGGGGAGGGGGGGTATTAATACCAGTAACACAAACAAAGAAAAAAATCTAACTACAATACATGGAAAATTTATGTCTATTCCTTCTGCGGGACCTTTTATATACTGATCATTGATGCATACTTTTAAACAGTTTGTAGCGGACTCCACTGAGCACCCATCTCATTTCTCCCAAACTTCTAGAAGCATCTGCTAATGCCTCTCATATAATAGGCTGCTATCGTCAGATCTTCAAAACATAGCCAGATTCCCATATTATAATATGTTATTGGCTAAAGTGAGATCATGGAAAGAAGAGCTTAAACTATAGCTAAATGTAACAGCATAGGAAAATACAGCTAATTGATGACATGTACGTGTTTATGTGTGTAAAATTAAAACTGATGAAGTCATTCTGAGTAATGGCTGGCCTTATGGTAGTTTAGTCTCACTAATAATATTTCCAAAACTCCACTAAGAAAATCTGTAGTCACAGCTGGACCCTACATTTGGCACGGAAAATAAATTTGTACATTTCTTGAGCTGTGTCCAAAATCTAAATCCCATTACCTTCATATTGTTCATTTAGCTAATGGGATAAAAATGTCTATGAAGTTGTTTTCCAATAGGATTTGCTAGAGTTCTCCCCCAAAAAGTAGCCAAAGGGACCCTTCTGGTAAGCCAAGAAGATGCTATTATTTGGAACGCCATTCTTGCTCTAAATTTACACTCACTGAGTACCTTTTTCAGTGAAGATTTTGCACCCTTATTCTTTCTCATTCCCATACCAGTTAATGGATTCAATCGTTCATGTTTGCTCAGTCTAATTTAGAAACTTAATTTATTAAGCACAGTTCTTATGCTAAACATAGTGCCAGGGTCTATTTCACATAGCAAATTCTTGGATCTTGGCATCTGCATCCATCTTTCATTTTACACTTACTGCCTGCTAGGTACCAGGCATCATTCTGAATGACTCAGACATGATTAGGACACAACCCCAACCCCTGCCTTTAGTGAGCTCAAAGACTATTGGAAGGAAGCAAGCATATAAACCAACAAGTCACATAAAATTTACACATAGGTGGGTGTACAGGATAAGGAAGGCCAAGGAAAAACTTAATTAATAAATGTTGTCAATAGACGTAAGCACTGGTTCCTGCAATCCAAGTTTCCAGTTGGGGATACTCACTCAAAGGCTATGTAGGTTACCACAGTAACTGACAGAAAAATTGATGAAAGTCCACAACCAATATATGTTATAAACGTCAGAGCCATCATTTGAGCAGGCAGTAAGGATGTCCGAGATAGGTCCTGGAAAATAAAATCTTGCTTTCAATAATCAAATACTTCTTTTTTTGTTTTTCTTAAGAGCTGGGGGTCTCACTATGTTGCCCAGGCTGGAGTGCAGTGTCTATTCTCCAGTGCAATCCCACACTGATCAGCACAAGAGTCTTTTTTTTTTTTAAGACAGAGTCTCAAGATGTGGCCCTGGGTAGAGTGCCGTGGCATCACAGCTCACAGCAACCTCAAACTCTTGGGCTTAAGCGATTCTCTTGCCTCAGCCTCCCAAGTAGCTGGGACTACAGGCGCCACCACAATGCCCGGCTATTTTTGTGTTGCAGTTATCATTGTTTTAACAGGCTCAGGCTGGGTTCAAACCCACCAGCCTCAGTGTATGTGGCCGGCACCCTACCCACTGAGCTATGGGCGCTGCCCAGCACAGGAGTTCTGACCTGTTCTGTTTCCAACCTGGGGTGGTTTACCCTTCCTTAGGCAACCTGGTGGCCCCCTGCTCAAAGGAGGTCACCATACTGATGCTAAACCTAGTGAGTACACCTGATCAGTACAGCACACATCAGATCTCCTGGGCTCAATCAATCCTCCCACTTCAGCCTCCCAAGTAGTTTGGGAGACTGGTGCATACCACCGTGCTCAGAAATAATCAAATATTTCTAAATAAATAAAAGAATGACTTACATTTATTGAGTGTTCTAGCTACTCATTCACAGGCTGCTCAACAAGCCTGAGGTAGACACAATTATTATTGTATCATATAAAGATCAGGAGACTGAGGCCCAGAGTGGTTAAAGAACTTGCCCAAGGCTACACAGCTAGGAAGTGGAGAAGCTAGGATTCAAATTCAGGTATGGCTGAATCCAAAGCTCACATACTTGATCACTGCATTATAGTTCCCTGGAAAAGTGTGGACTAAGAGACTAAGGCTGGAATTTGGCTCCAGGCTCTTACATTTCTTAGTGCTATAACTGTGGGCAATTACTTAGGAAATGCGTCTTAATTCTGGTTTCAATAAAATGACAGTAACTACTACCCTTTCTACTTATCTTACATGACCGTTCGGAAGATTGAATAAGATCATTTATGTCAAAGTGTTTCGTAAAAATTTTAAAGTGCATTGCAAATGAAAACAATTTTCATTACTCATTCTATAGAATCAGAATTCCTTAATCTTCTAAGCGATTTAAAAGAGAAAAATTTAAAGGGAAAAGGAGAATGTTTAAAAATACTTATATTCTGGCTATGTTAAACTAGTTTGATGAAAATATTTCAAATTGTATATAAAACCAACACATTGTACCCCATGATTGCATTGATGTACACAGCTATGATTTAATAATAAAAAAAAAACTTGTATTCCATGTTCAAGGGTACATTTGCTGTTTAGAAGAGAAATCTCATTGGTCTTTAACTCTGCCACATCATATCTGCTGCTCTGTCAAAGTCATCCATCAATTAGACATTGTAGTGGGATGCCAGAATTGAAAGCCACATAGCACATTATTACCAAGAGAACGCCGAAACTCGTAAGGTGGCTGCAGGCACAGATGGTTTCATTCAGCCTCCTATCTTTGACAGAGCACCCTTCAGATGACCAGCCTCCTCTGCCACCTGTCGGCATTGGGAAGAGTATCTGTCAGCAAGTGACCACACCCAGCAATCCTCCCCCTTCTCCCACTCAGCCACTCAAGACTTTGAAAAGGTTGTGACTGGAACCTACTGTTTCTGTCCAAGTCCCAAAATACACATCTCACTGTTAAATCATCATCCTGTAGGAGAAAGAAAAAAAAAATCACAAATAATTGACTGAACTGAAAAAAGTGAAAAGAGATCAAAACAAAACCATGGTATTTTAAATTTCAGAATCTTGAGTTTGGGGAAGTTCTCATTTTACATGATTCCCTAGAAGCACGTGAGCCGAATACAGGCCAGCACTTCTTAAACTTATCAATTGTGCACAGGAATCCCTTTGAGACTTGGTTAAAGTGCACATTAGAACTCAGCAGGTTTGGGGGGGGTGGGTTGAGAGTTTGACATTTCTGACAAACTCCTAGGTGATGCCTATGCTGCAGGCCTGCAGACCACATGCTGAGCAGTGAGGTCACAGGGTACATTCAATGTGAGCTGAGCTGAGAGATGTTATCTCTTTGGAGGTGACAGTCAGGCCAGCAGCCACACATCTACAGGCACTGAAATCCCACAGTTAACACGTGTATGAGCTATTTTGCACCAATTCTTCTTGCCAATTAGGTAGTCAATTATTAAGCACGTTAAAACCCAGTGCAGGGACCGCCTGATTCTAGTCTTACACAAGCCCACTGAGTTGAAGGTTCTTGCTGATGGCTCTGCCTTTTCCAGGCCATGTCTCATAGGCCTACTTTGCACAGGTGTTCCTGGTCAGTGACTGTTCTCTCCCCACCTGGCTCGTGTTGATGTGCTTTAATGTGACTGTCACATTTCTTGTCAAGTTCTTGATGGTCAAGTTCCCAACACTTGATGATATGACGTAGCTGATCAGAGAGAGGTTCTCCAGGGAAGGGTCCTAGGACACCAAAGAATCAGCAAGAAGGCAAGGGAAGATAAGACATCATCAGTGAGTTTAGAGCTAGCAGAGACACTAAGGACTGTTTAGTCCACGTCGTCTATTGTACAATGCAGGTCAGAAATTGAGGGTCAGATGCAAACATTGTCATCTTGTTGTCTGTACCCTCACATTAACCAAAACAAACAAACAAATAAAGAAGAATAAGAAGAAATTGAGGGTCAGAGAGCAAGGTGACTTTCACAAGGGACCACAGTGAGAAGTAGGGCCTGTTCCACTATGCAATGCCCTAAATATTGAGTTAAATCGCAGACAGACACAACAGGATCTCATGAATCTTTAAAAGGAACATAATGTTAAGACATTTAAGCTGTGTGCCCCCAAGCAAATCAGTTAACCTCTCTGTGCCTCCACTGCCTCATCTGTAAAATGGGGCAATAATAGTTCTTCCTTCACAGTGTTATTGACAGGATTAAACGTTTGTAAGTGCTTAGGATAGGGCTTAGCAATTAGTAAATGCTATGTAAAAGTATCAGTTATTTATTATTGCCAATATCATTAGGCTGTGTTTAAAAATGGACTGCAGTGTTTCAACAATTCATTTCACTTATAGCTTAAGAATATTTGAAAATTAAAAGAAATAAAATTCCTCCAACTCCAAACAGAATGGAAATCAAAAGCATGGAGTGACAACTTTACCTGAAACAGGGCAGGTGTTTCAAAAAAGTTGAACTGAACCCTGGAAGCTAACTCCACATCATTAGCTGGTAAATTACTCATCAGTGAGGAAGGAAGAGTAATGACACCAATACTATTCTCAGGAGCTTGAGTTTCCAGAGAAACCTGAAAATCAAGCGAAAAGATAATAAAAATGTCTGGAGCTAGTATCATGAGGAAATGGAAGGTCATGTAAGGAGGGCTGGATCCGTGGCATCTCAATGTAAAGGGGTTTCTACTTTTGTTTCCCTGGATGCTACTAAATTAAAAAGAGAAAATGTAATGATGAGATGAGGCCCCCAAGCACAACAGGGAACATTTGAAGGATACACAGAAATAGGTAAAAAGTGAGCGATGACTCTAAACCCCAGGGAGACCCCAGCAGCTAACACATCAGGTTAGTGACCAGTTACAGTCAAGTCTTCATGTAACTATATGCTTATAAAGCAAAGGACTTTACAAAAAGTAAAACAAAAGTTGGTTTTCCTTGGTGTTGTCAGCCCTCAGTCCCCCTAACAGGTGGACAGAAAACATCAGAAACAGGATGATATTCAGTGTCACCATATACAACAGTGTAGTTATAACAGCTATCACAGTATTGAAATGGATTGGTAAGTAGCTGATGCCCAGGCCAGAAGCGGTGGCTCATGCCTGTTAATCCCAGCACTCTGGAAGGCCGAGGAGGGTGGATCACTTGAGCTCAGGAGTTCAAGACCAGTCTGAGCAAGAAAGAGTGAGACCCCATCTCTACTAAAAATGAAAAACGAAGGCAAGAGGATCACTTGAGCCCAAGAGTTAGAGGTTGCTGTGAGCTATGATGCCATAGCACTCTACCCAGGGGAACAAAGTGACTCAAAACAAACAAACAAACAAACAAACAAAAAAACCCCAGTAGTTGATCCCTTTCCTATTCTCCCAATTGCCAAAGACCCTCCCACCGGACACCTCTCACCCCAAACTTCTGTAATCCAGTTGCTAAAGGGTTTGACACAGGCACAACAGTGACCTGTGACATCCTGCTCCAGCCAAGACCAATGTCTTTTTTGATTCTGTAATGCCTTACTGTTCTAGATGGTAAATATTTTGAATATCACCCCTGACTATATATAGTAATTACTTGAATCATGAAGTACAACAGAGACTACACAATCAATCAATCACAATGTACCTGAAGATTTTCAGCATCTTGAGCCGCAAAGGTAGTTGTGTCAAAATTACTGGCATTCACTTTGATCACAGCCAGAGCCAAAGAAGGGGAGGTTAGACTTATGGTCTGGTTTGAAAAATTCAGCTGTAAACCAATGTCATCCACTACTTTTAGCAATCTGTAAAGACAGGTGGCAGTTTAAATTGAGCGGTCCTACTTTGTCTCTCCATTCTGGGCAGAACACAGAGTACCAACTAGAGAAATCATTATGAACCTAGTACTTGGGAGAAAAATATTTGGTGATAATGAATCACGTAAGCAGCAGCATCTTCATTTGAGGGCCCCCTCTCACCACCGCTTTAGTTTGCCAAGTTGTACCTTTGAGCCACAGGAGCGAGCACGGCAGGCGGGGAACGAAGGAGTTTGCTGACTTGGTTTATCATTTCTCCAGCAAGGTGAGGTTCCAAGCTCCCTAAGGCCAAGGACTTCTCCATCTGAGACACTTGGTTCTCAAGATCGGAAAAAGGGCTGGTGTTGACAATTTCTATATCAAAGAGCCAAATCATTTGATGAACACATAATGGAAACGCCATTAATAATGATAAACATACAGACCCCGTGAACTAACAAAATCATTCCTAGACATTTGTCCCAGAGAAGAAAAAAATATGTCTTTTTTTTTTTTTTTAAATATGTCTTAAGAAGACTTGTTCATGACTGTTTGTTGTGGCCTTGTTGGTAACAGTCCTAAATCCGAGATAGTTCAAATGTATATCAATTGGAGACTGTGTAAACAAACTGTGGTATATCCACACAGTGAAATAGTATTCAGTATAAAAGGAATTAAGGGCCCAAACATAGGCTCATACTGTAATCCTATCACTCTGGGAGGCTGAGGCAGGTGATCCCTTGAGCTCAGAAGTTCAAGACCATCCTGAGTAAAAATAAGACTATCTCTCTTAAAAATAGGGGAAAAAACAAAATAAAACAAAAATTGTGTTGGGCACCTGTTGTCCTGGCTACTTGGGAGGCTGAGGCAAGAGGATCGCTTGAGCTGAAGAGTTTGAACTTGCTGTGAGCTATGATGACACCACACCTCTACCCAAGGTGACACAGTGAGACTGTCTCCAAAAAAAAAAAGGGGGGGCCCAAACACAACAACACGAATGGATCTCCAGTTTTCCAATACATTATGCTAAGTGAAAGAAGGCAAACTCAAAAGCCTACATTTTGTGTGATTCTCTTCACTTGACATTCTAGAAGTCAAAATGGTAGGGAAACAAAACAGATTCATGGTGGCCAGGTACTGTGGGTCAGGGGTAGGTGTTGACTTCAAAGGGGCGTGTGGGAACTTTGGGGGTGGTAGAGAAGTTATATATCCTGATTATGATGGTTGACACATGACTGTGGGTGTTTATTCAGCTGCACAGAACAGTAAACATTTCATTTATCCATAAAACTGGATATACTTTACTGTATATAAATTATACTTTGATAAATCTAACTAAAAATGTAAAAGCACATAAGTGGATTTAGTATATGTTCACATAGGCACAAGGATACTTGCATGTAATTTATATCAGGTATAGGATTTTACGTGGATCACTAGATGCTCTTTTGGGATACTGTGAAATCAGCAGCGGGACCATCACCTGAAAGCCTGACTCTCAGTGGTGTTTCTAATTGAGAAACACTGCCCCAAACCCGTCTTTAACAACAGATGACTCTGCTTTTGACCACCTAACATCCTATTCCTTGTTTTGCATAGTCTCTTCTAAGCCTCAGCCTACTTTGGGCCTGGGAGCCCTTTGTGGTTTCCACAGCACTGTCTGGTGCACCTTTGTTCTCGAGCCAATGAATGCAGTTAGTGACTTTACTTTGATCTTTACTAGAACAGGCTGAATCAGGAGAGCCAAGTCGTTTGTCCCCAGACCACGCTGTCTGTGACAGCCCATGAAGACCCAAGCATCAGTCTTCACAGCTACCCTGGCTCAGCCGCAGCTCTGTTACTCTGGAACTGCCTGCTTTTTAAGAACATTTGATTTTTTTCTTTTGCTTTCTAAATGGAGCTACTGTGTTTAATAGATCAAAAGTTTTCTCTTCAGGATGTTGAATACAGCGGCCTGACAACCTTTTGTAGAAGAAAGCGGCCTATGAAATAACCGTCTCCATAAAACAAGATCTGGGCTTGCTGCTCTGAGTGATTTATCTGCTGCTACGTTGGCCAAAACACTCAAACTCAGCCACAGCTATGTCGTATGAATGCCTAAAGGAAAGTTCTAGAAATCAAGCAAATATTTTTTTTTAAGAAAACAAAAAAAGAGCAATGTGGCTTTATTAGAGATAGCTTGATCTGCAGGCTGGCAGCTGCAGTTCAAGCAGCCAAAATCCCAGTCACCTGAGAGCAGCTCAGCAGCCCTTATTTACCTTTCGTGCCAGGAGGTGCGCTGCTGGTGACACTGACATTCACCGAGGCCTTCATGGTGAGAGGGGAAAGTGAGGCTTTCGCAGGCGGTGGAATGCTCGAAGGATGGGTTTGGAACGTGGGGGAAGAGATAGTTCCAAACTGGGGGGGCACATCAATGGCAGGGCTGGAAGCTACGGGAGCTGAAGGCTGGGGAGCAGGGGGGTGACTCTCCTTTGTTGGAGAAGGAGCCTTGTGGGTCACAGGTGGGTGATCTAGGGGCTCAGCAGAAGAGACGGCACTAGAAACCTGGGAAGGAACACTGGCTGGAGGCACAACTGGGATGGAGCCTCTGGAAGGAGAAAATGGCAGGCCATGTTGATGATCAGCAAGGCAGACAACGGGATCCTGCAGATCGCTGAAGGAATGAACCAGAGAGACACGTGTCAGACGCCACCCACCCAGTCAATGTGGTTACTGACAAGTCAGGGTCTTGTGCTTCCAGGTGCTAACATTTCACACGCCCTGTGCATCTGCCACCGGCCCCTGCCCCTGTCCACTCCTACCATCTACTTCCTGGAAGAGGAATTAGCAAGGAGGGATGCTCACCTATGAATCCCCGCTTCCGGTTCACTAGTTCACTGATGCTCTGGGCTCAATGCATGCATTATTATTTATCAATCAATTGATGAAATGTTTCTCTGTGTTCCTGGGTCAGGGAAGCTGTTAAATGCTCTGTGATCCAACTGGATTCTGTATACTAAGAATCTGTCTTAATCAACTTTCTTATTGCTACAGCCTGGCATAGTGGTAACTGGCACATGGTAAGTGACCAAGGAATGTTGGCTGAATGAAAAAGTAAATCAATCACTGAGGCCAAAGTGATGGTTCCCACCTTGTACCTCAACTATGTCCTCAAGGTTGCTTTCACTCAGTGGTTCTCAACCTTGGCTGTGCGTGAGAACTACCCAGAGAGTAGATTTCAGGAGCCTGTTCCTCAGTGTGTCATTCAGTTGGTCTTGGGATGGGGCATGGGGTTCCCAGGCACGGTTATTTTCTAAACTCCCTAATGATTTTCATGGGCATCAAAGGTTAAGAAGAACTCACCTACTACCTGGCAAAATATCCATCAGTGTTGGGGGATCTTGGGGGAAAAGCAACTAGAGGGGACAATAAATTACTATTCACAGAAGCCACTGCAGGCGTCCTCAAACTATGGCCCACGGGCCACATGCAGCCCACCTAGGACATTTATCCCGCCCGCTGGGTGTTTTTGCTGCCACTGCCTGTCCTGCTTAGACCCTCCAACGGTCTGAGGGACAGTGAACTGGCCCCCTGTTTAAAAAGTTTGAGGACCCTTGAGTGGGTCTAGTTATAGATGGAAACTCAGAGCACCCATGAGAATGGGTTTTCGAGCTTCTCTTGGGTGAGAGGAGGGAGAAATATTAGGTCAAGGAGTCTAAGGCAAGTCACATCCCTACAAAGAAAAGCCATCTTGGACCAGTCTGGCTGGGTCCTTGGCCATATGCCTCCCTGTACCCACTGAGGTTCAGGGCAGTGGTGAGGACACAGGGTGTCAGACTGTCAGGAAGGTGATGAATCGGAAGCATTGGCTTGGGTTTCTGCTCTTGCTACTCCTGTGGACAATTCACTCGGTTCCCTAAACCACATACTATAGCAACCCATCTGGCCAAGTTGTGGTCAAGATGCTTTAACAAAATGTAAATTAAACTTTCATCTGATTATCTGGGAGCGTGCAAAAGCCAAACCCCAACATGGGCTCCCATTTACTGGGCTCAGCTGTAAAGAGGTTGCCTTATATTCCTCCTGTCACTTATGCTAGTCACAGCCGGGGGACAAAGAGAGCAGCAGAACAATGCCCATTAAATGCACATTAGAGAGCACATTAGAACCCCCAGAGCACTTTAGTGCCAGTGCCTGGACTCCCCCTCCAAACCAGCTGACCTGGAATCTCTGGCAGAGGTTATAAGCAGAAGTATTTTTTTTTTTTTGGACAGGGTCTAACTCTTGTCACCCAGGCTGGAATGTAATGGTACAATCATAGCTCATTGTAACTTCAAACACCTGGGCTCAAGCAATTCTCCCACCTCAGCCTCCCAAGTAGCCAGGACTACCAGCCCATGCCACCATGGTTGGCTAATTTTTTAATCTTTTCTAGGGATGGGGTCTTGCTATGTTGTCCAGGCTGGTGTAAAACTCCTGGCCTCAAGCAATCCTCCTCCTGCCTCAGCCTCCCACTTTGCTGGGATTATAGGCCACCATACCAGGCACATATTCATTTCAATGTGCTTCTTTACTGAGGGGTAACTTACATATAATAAAGTCTACTAATCTCTATCTTACATTTAGATCTTGATGAATTTTTATATATGTATAGACCTGTATAATTGGCACCCAGATGAAAACAGAGCTTTTCCAGTAGCCCAGAAGGTCACTTTGACACATTAGCCTATTTTAAAAGTTCCCCAGGTGTTTCTAATGGACAATCTTAAGAACAAATATATTAGAAAGACCCCTAGTGATCATTTAATTCTAGCCCAATGGTTCTCAAACTTGATTGCACAGTAGAATCACCTCACCTGGAAGTTTATAGAAACCTAGAAGTCCATGCTATATCCCAGACCAATCTCTGAGGGTGAGAGGCAGGCATCTGTGTTTTAAAAACACCCAAGATGATTCCAAAATGTGGGCAGACTGTGAACCACAGCACTGCTCTACCGTTTAGACCCTCAACCCTCCAAGTGGGCTCCATGAACCAGTAGCACTGGCTTTGCTGGGGGAGCTGGTTAGAAACGCAGAATCTCAGGCCCCATTCCAGACCAACTGTATCCGCATCTGCATTCGAACAAGATCTTCAGTGATTACTATGCAGGTAATGCTTGAGGAGTGAGGCGCTGCCATAATTCCCGCCTCACTCTAACGGAGATCTAGTTCACACCTGCTGCACTGTACCTGAGAGTTCGAAGGTAAAAGAGCACCTGCTCTGGAATGTGCTTCCACAGCTAGTTAAAGGCCGGGGCCCCAGCCACACACCAGCTTCACATTCTGCTCTCTTTTCTGGGTCCTGCTTCTTCCCAACAGCTTTCTGAATTTACATCTATCAGGGCAGGGCTCAGTGGGGCTGCCTAAAAAGGGCGATGGTCTTTTGAATCAATCCCAGTGCTTCCAGAAATTCTATCCTCCAAATGGGGCTCAACTTTCTAGCTTAAAAGGGTGTATTAAGTCGAATGGGGCATGTTACTCCTTACTTTTTATTGCAGAAAATGCTACAAATCCTTACCTCAAGACTTTTAACTATTCCTAAAGGCCTAATGTTTTAATATAGCCCAGAAATTTGACCCACACAGGGCAGACAGGCTACACCTAGCCTTCTGTTCCCATGTGAGAAGCTTCACAACTAAACAAAAAAAGCATGTCTTCTTTTTTTTTTTTTCCAAATACAACTTTTATCTGAGCATAGAAAAATATAGAGACTGTTGGAAAGTAAAAAATAAAATACTCATCATGCCAACAAGCAGGTTGATCATTGGGAAGCACTGTGGATATTCTCATTCATTTCCTTCCTGTTTTTTCTGTGAATATTTTAGACACCTGTGATCACAGCACACATGACTTTCAAAGTCGTCTTCTGTTTTGTAGCATCCAGCTGTTTCCCTCCAGTGAGGCAATCATTTCAAGGCGGTAATTCTCACCTTTGGTTGCCCATAATAATTATGAGAAGGGTTTTTAAAACCGTTCATGTGGCTCGGTGCCTACAGCTCAGTGGCTAGGGTGCCGGCCACATACACCAGGGCTGGCGGGTTCGAACCCCGTCTGGGCCTGCCGAAACAACAATGACAACTGCAAGAAAAAAATAACCAGGCGTTGTGGTGGGTGCCTGTAGTCCCAGCTACTTGGGAGGCTGAGGCAAGAGAATCACTAGAGCCCAAGGGTTAGAGGTTGCTGTGAGCTGATGCCATGGCACTCTACCCAGGGTGACATGGTGAGACTCTGTCTCAAAGGGAAACAAACAAACAAAAAAAACCCTTCATGCCTAGGCTATGTCCCAGACCAATGAAATCAGAATCTCTAAGGGTGGTGACCAGGAATCAGTATTTTCTTAAACATTTCAATTTGAACTAATTTTAGGCTTACAGAAATACTGCAAAAACAATACAAAGAGCTCATTGAGCTTCCCCAAATGCTAACATCTAACATCTCAAAAAACTATCAAAGAGAATCAGATCCAAACAACTACTGCAATTTGTATCTGACAAAGGTGGCATCTCAAATCACTGTGGAAAAGAGATTTTTCGAGAAATGGTGCTGAGACTCCTGGTAAACATTTGGAAGAAGCTAAAATTAGAGACAAACCTTGCCCCATACACAAGAAGAAACTCCAAGTGGATCTAAATGTGAAAAATGAAACCACAGAACTACTAGAAAAACATAAAAGTGAATTTCTCTATATCCTGGGTGTAGGGAAAGGTTTTTTAACTATCAATCCAAATTCACAGGCAATATAAGACAAGACTGGTCTGGCTTGGGCACAATGGCTCATGCCTGTAATCCTAGCACTTTGGGAGGCCGAGGCAGAAGGATCACTTGAGGCCAAAAGTTTTGAGACCAGCCTGGGCAAGATAATGAGACCCCTATCTCCAAAAAACTTTTTAAAACTTAGCTGGGTATGGTGGCATATGCTTATAGTCTGAGCTACTTGGGGGAGGCTGAGGTGGAAGGATCTTTTGACCCTGGAAGTTCAAGACTACAATGAGCTGTGATTGTGCCACTGACCATAGAAAAGAGTGAGACCCTGTCTCCAAAAATAAGGAAGTAAATAATTTGCATGACAAAGACACGATAAACACATTCAAAGACAACTGACAAACTGGGAGAACACAACATACACCATAGCTAAAGAGATGATATCCACGATATATAAAGTCCTCTTGAAGATTGATAATATCCATTGGGGAAAAAATGAGGAAAAGATACGAACATGCAATTCACATAAAGCCACAAAAACAGCCCCCAAGCATATGATAAAATGTTCAGATGCAGTCTTGTATGCCTGTGCCCCAATAAAACAGACTCAGCTGGTGGCGGCGCCCATAGCTCAGTGGGTTGGGTGCTGGCCACATACACCAAGGCTGGTGGGTTCGAACCCAGCTGGGGCCAGCTAAAATAACAATGACAACTGCAACAAAAAAAAAGCCAGGCATTGTAGCGGGTGCCTGTAGTCCCAGCTACTTGGGAGGCTGAGGCAAGAGAATCGCTTAAGTCCAAGAGTTTGAGGTGGCTGTGAGCTGTGACGCCATAGCACTCTACCTAGGGCAACAGTTTGAGACTGTCTCAAAAAAAAAAGACAGACTCAGCCATAATAAGAGAAATGCTAATGAAAGTAATACTGAGATTCCATTTTTTACCCATCATATTGGCAAAATTATTTTAAATGACAAAGCATTTAGTTGGTAAGTCTGTGGGCCTTCGGTATATTTTTAATGCTTCCTAGGCTATTCCAATATGCAGCTAAGGTTGCGAACCATTGATTTAAGGCAATGGCCCAAGTGGAAACGTCATAGTATAGCAGAAAACTGTGTGTAAAAGCCTTTATTCACTACTGAAATCCCCAAACTCTTTAGCCAGCATGGTGACTAAACATTATTATTTTTTTTCTTTTTGGAAAAGGGTCAGCATGTTTGCTACGTACCACTGCAGTTTTGCCAAGTCCTCTGGGGAGGAAGGGCAGGGTGTCCTGACAGAGCAGCAGCAGTGTTCTGGAGGAGACAAAAGAACAAGGAAGAAGAAAATTCATGGTCAAGAATAAAGCAAGATGGAAGCCAGGAGCCTTACAGTTCTTACACAGCTGTGTTCTAAAGAGTGATTGTCTCAAATAGGCAATAAAATTAATTAGAAGCCATTACGTTGACAATTATATACTGAATACGTAGTAGATGCTCAAAAACATTTATTGAGGGAATATTTTTGTGGTTATATGCATGCAGTATCAATCACTCTTCAGCACTTGCTAAGAGGAATTCTGAAGTAGCATCCTGGAGAGCATGATGCGGAGGGAAATCAGCCAGACCCAGCATGGCCAATACATGGGATCTAAAATAATCGAACTCGGTTCAGTGTGAGTTCATTTCGATAGTATTTTGTACTAAAATAAAAGCTTAAGGGGCGGCGCCTGTGGCTCAAGGAGTAGGGTGCCAGCCTCATATACCGGAGGTGGTGGGGTCAAACCCAGCCCCGGCCAAAAGCTGGAAAAAAAAAAAACCTTAAGGACCTAAAAAAAAATAAATGAATAAAATAATCAAATTCACAGAGATGGAAATGGTACTCACTAGTGGGTGATGGGGGTGGGAGATTGGTGAGATGTGGGTCATAGGACACAAAATTTCATTCAGACAAGAGGAGTAAGTTAAAAAGATCTATTGTACACGTACAACGTGGTGATGACAGTTAATAATGATGTATTGTACACACATTATGAAAGTTTTGAGACCGACTGTGTTATGGTCCATTATTTCACTTCCAAGAAACACAGTTGGCGTGATTCACAGTTTTCTGATTCATATGTGCAAGTTTCACCTTGCTCGGCTTGCTGGTACTGCTAGGAGGGCTCACCTACTTCCCTCCACGTGGACCTTACATGTTTTGATTTTTGTGTATCTCAAAACTTTTGTAATGACCCACATGGATTTGAAAATTGCTAGGAGAGTAGACTTTAAATGTTCGTACCACAACAAAATGCCAAGTATGTGAGGTAATGCAGATGTCAATAGCTTCATTTAGCCATTCCACAATGCAAATCAAAATACCATGTGGCATGCCGTAAATATGTACAGTAGCAATCCATCAAACACTCCAAACAGAATTTGTTCCTCAATAGGGTTTGTTTTGTCATGTTTTCAAATACGATATAGTGAAGTTTTATTAGAAAGCAGGAAAAATAACTGTCTGGGGCTCTCAGAAAATTGCCCCAGGACCAAGGAGTCAAAACAGAAAGCTGTAATATATGCAGATGTAGATGTATTAATTATATTTTCTTTTTTTTTTTTTTGAGACGGAGCCTCAAGCTATCCCCCTGGGTAGAGTGCCATGGCATCACAGCTCATAGCAACCTCCAACTCCTGGGCTCAAGCCAGTCTCCTGCCTCCGCCTCCCAAGTAGCTGGGACCACAGG
>CAUYQV010044563.1:0-24214 GCA_963574575.1 Galagoides demidoff | reverse complement strand
GAGATGAAGGTGGGGATGAAGACACCAGCAGTTTCTCTGATTAAGCATACCAGCTCCTAATATTGATGCAGGACAAGGTGGCACCACGGCCTGCCACCTTAGCCCTGGACCTGTTGAGGTTGCAGATGGAGCAGGAAACAGGAACCAGCTTGATATCTGGAGGACATGTGGGGGGTGGGGGGAAAGACACTGACAGTGCTGTCTCCTCTACCGAACTCCTGGCTAGTCAATTTCATGGATGGAGCCTTGCTGTCTGTTCCACCTGTATGCCTGACTGGTCAATTTCATGTCAGTTTCCAAGGCCTGAAAGCTCATTGGACAGCTGGTTGACATTGACAAAGACCATGCCCTAAGAGTCAACATTGACTTCCCATAGAACAACCCCCTTGCCATTATATAAACCCCTTAGCAGAGAGCCCAAGAACAGACCTCAAAGAGGGAGCAGGAGAGTTTATTCCCCTCTGGGGCTCTCTCTGTAAGGAGGTTTGGTTCTTTGTGATTGTTGTAATTCTTGGGTCCTTAAATAAATCCTGATTACTGCTGATCCTGTGGTCCCTCTATTCATTCTTCGAATCCCTGAGACCAAGAGCCTGGAAATCCAGTATCAGTATTATTATTAACCTTAAGGGTGACCTTCAGAAATCTGAAATCTGAGCCTTGTATTGGGAGTGCTTCCTGCTTGAGGTCACACATACAGATTTCTAGGGAGGTGTTAAGCTCTGCTAGTTCTCTGTGGAGTAAAACACCACCAGTGTTAATCTCCTCTGAGGGATCAGTAGGAGGGAGGTATTTTCCTCCCATCACCACCACAGAGGATTTTCCTCTGCTATAAGGGATATAACCTCTTCTGTCCATATCTCAGGGCTTGAGCTACCCCCTTGGTCTCTGCCCCAGGCAATGCAAATCTCCACAGTGGGTTTCTGCTTTTGCCTATTTAATGGGTGGGAAATGCCCTAAAAGATGAATCTTTTTTAGGACTTGCCATAGTCTCTTCTAGGACTCATCATAATCTATGGCCATTACTCTCCTCAGAGTGCTCACAGACCTAGCAGGGTGTTTGTAAGCTGTTTCCCCAACAGGTTAGAATTCCAGAAAAGGCAAGAAGCTTGCTAGTAATGGCTAGCTTAAATGTAAACTAGCTGACTTTTCTTTGTTCCAACTCACTCAGTTACTTTTTAATTTTCCTTTTTCCGGGGGTGCTTTCCCTTGCCAAGAATGTGGTCTTTGGTCCCCATTCTCCCAACAAAATCCGTTCTGTGAGAAGATGGAAGTTATTAAGTATATAAAACTGTTGTTGAACATTAACTACCATTTAGAATTATTTCTCTAAGGACTGACAAAATCAGAGCTGGACTGAAGCATAGGCTGGGGGTTATCATTCTTCCTTCTTTCAAATAGGATCCCTTTTGGCTACCATAAAATTAGGTAACTTCTGGTACCTAAAATTCTATTTAAGAGATTTATTTCTTAGAGTTAAAAGTTTGCCTTTCACATATTAGCTGCTAAATTGCAAATTTTGCAAATTTCCCCCCAGGTCCTCACCAACAGATTAAGCAAGTGAAGGCTAGGAAACGTAATAGCTTGCCAAGGACGTGGAGGCATGACGTGAGTTAGCATAGACTTGGTATAGGGAAAAGTAATGTAAAACTGAGTACTACTTTGGAATGGATAAATATTATAGAATTATTATAATATTAGAAGCTTGGCATTGATTAGTTTTATTGAATTTTTCTCTAATACTTTGAAAATGACAAATAAGGCAACATTAAAAAGTCACTCATGAAGTTTGAAGGGAAGAGCCTGCTGTTGTTATCCCACATCTGCTTGTTGCTGTTTATATTCCTTTGTGAGCTTATTCTCCGTAAGGTTTTAGCAGGTGTATGTTGACCCTTTGTTTCATGATTGACAGAATCAGAGGCCACAGATACTGACCACTGTTTTCTTCTGTCATTTTCCATGACTTTAAATACTGCCTGGCCTTGAGTTATAAGCAAAATCTGGAAAAGCTGTGAAAATAAGTGTTTTATGATTTCTCTAGAAATAATATGGAAAATATTGCTGTTATTTTTGGTGAAGAAAATCAATTTTGTATAGTTTATTTCGATTTAAATAACATGCAAATTGCATGTTATTTAAAATGCCACTCAATGAAAAAATAATACTGCATATTCCATATATTCCTTAGAGAAAGGAAGGGAGGAATCTGAAGCTGTGCTTCAGTTGCTGAGCACTGGACTTGACAGCACAGGAAGCACATGGCCGTGTGGTTTATACATGGATTCCTACACCCAGATATTTAGTTTTGAGTAAGCTCCCAATTGATTCAAATGTGCTAGTGTTGAGCACCACTGATGGAGCCTGAGCTCTTGCAGCAACATTATATCTGGATCGGGAACCCCAGGGTATTAACTGTGCACTGAGTTCCTCGGATGAGAAAATAGATGCAAGAGGAAAGGGAATATTGAAAAGCCAATGAAGTTCCTAGCTTCAGACATCAGGAAATTATTTGTATGGATAAAACATACTCTTTTGAAGGCCAGAAAGTACCCTCGCCTCTAAAAGAAAATCTTTTCAGCATGAAGGGTTGACCCAAATGGTGTTTTTTGGTCTGATATTTAGGCAACCAGAACACTGGATTAATCAAAACACTCTGATGTCAGAAAATTCTAATAGAGATTTTGTGGCACACATAAGACATATCACGCCTGAACAGCCAGTTTTATTTATGCTCCCCTTTTCAAGGTACTATAAATAATGACTTTTATGTTTTTTATTAATGCCAAAGTAGTACTTATTTTTACATTATTTTCCCCTACACCAAGTCAGTACTAACTCACATCATCACTGTCATGGCCTTAGCAAGTTATTACGTTTCCTGGTCTTCACTTTCTTAATCTATTGGTGAGGACCTGGGGGAAACAAGATGTTTTCAAAGTTCCTTTCAGCACTAAAATTTTAAGATTTTTTGATAAATCACTTATAGGCATACAAGTTGAATTTTAGAGTATGTTCCAATGGAAAATAATTCTCTTCAGAATTAAAGAAAAACATTTATTGACCTCAAATGCCCTTGCGCCGACTTGGCCAATTCCATCATGGCCCGCTATAACTCAAGCTATTCATGTCAAAGTTGATTTGTAGCTATAAGGTTGGCATTTATGCAACCTTTTTTTCCAACAAGTTTCTCAGTTATGTAACATATGGCCTACTTGATATTGATCAAGGATGGTTGAAGAAGCAGCTCTTCAGTTTAGTGTGTGTGTGTGCACACATGTGTACTAGGAGAAGGCATGACTCCCTTTGTGCAGGTATTCCCAGACTTCATTCTAAGTAACTTCATTCTGAGGAACTTTATGGTAGGCATTCTGGTGGAAGATTTTCAAAGTGCTCTCTCCCAATATAATAAGAGTGACTATATGGGGAAATAAGTCCATGGGTAATCATTTCAGCCTCATTCTGACACGTGTTACAACACAAATTAACCTTCAAGATGTTATGCTAAGTCAAATAAATCGACTGAAAAGGACAAATATTATATGCATCTACCTATACGAATTACCTAGAAGTAATCAAATAAATGGAGACAAAGTAGAATAGTGTAGGATTGTGATTGTAAGGGGCTAGATGGAGGGAAATGGAAAGCTAATATTTAATAGGTACAGAGTTTCAGTTTGGGATGCTGAAAATGTTCTGAAAACAAATAGTGGTGATGGTTGAGAAACAGTAGGAATAGACTCAAGATCACTGGCTTATACACACTTAAAAAATTGTTAACATGGGCTTGGCGCCTGTGGCTCAAGTGGCTAAGGTGCCAGCCACATACACCTAAGGTGGCGGGTTTGAATCTGGCCTGGGCCCACCAAACAACGACGGCTGCAACCAAACAAATAGCCGGGCATTGTGGCGGGCACCTGTGGTCCCAACTACTTGGGACACTGAGGCAGGAGACTCGCTTGAGCTCAGGAGTTGAAGGTTGCTGTGAGCCATGATGCCACGGCACTCTACCCAGGGGGATAGCTTGAGGCTCTGTCTCAAAAAAAAAAAAAATTGTTAACATGGTAAATTTTTTTATGTATATTTTGGCAAAATAAATAAAACTAATAAAAAAATTGAAAACTAACTATACCAAATATAAATGAATGAACAAATAAATGCAAGAATATTAATAAAACACAGAATGACTGGGTAACAAGTTTAAGGGTGGTAAAAGTTTCAAGCTGTTATGGAGGTGAATGGGAGACTGAATTGATCAGGCAAAATAATGGCCTTTCTGAGGGACATTTCTGGAACAGCAGACCTTGAAGGTAATCCATTTTTATTAATGCTATCATCCATTTTTATTAATTATACAGTGGTGCGTGTATTTGCAGCAATGTTAGCAGCTCTGAAGCTGAGGGGGTGTGTTGTAATCCTTGGTGGGGAGGTTCCACATATGAATGAACTTCAGAGAGGAGGCGGCTGAAGTGTATACAGGTGCAGTTGGAAGCAAAGCCCATAAACATGTGGTGAGACTGTATAAGGGACGATGTGGAGAGGGCCTGGAGATGTGATCAGAGGAAGCATCATGGGAGTAGAGTTCAGGAACCCAAAGTGCTATGGTCAGTGTGGCAGTTTGTGTAGTCTTAGATTTTGGAGATGGAGCTAGTTGTGTGTTCCAACAAATGGTGCTGAGAGTTACTGCTGAAGTGGAGGAAACATTCTGTGGAAGGAATCACACCAAGGGACTGTGATGTTACAGTGAGGAAAACATCATCTTCAGGGACCTTAAGCCCTCCCCCCAAATGATGGCTGCAGCTATGGTTGAGGAGAAGATTTTAAGCCTGGTATCAGATCCTTCATAAATGCTCAGAGGGACTCAGTCACGAAGCCAAGGAAGAAGTTGACTCATAGTAGCTGAATTGAGTGCTATGTCTAACCAAAAGGTACAGAAGAGTTGAAAGAGCGGAGCCTAGAATCAGTGATGTGGAGCTAGGAGAATGAGATTCTTTGAACATTTCTGAGGAACAGCTTCATCTCAGGGGAACTACAAAGAAAGCACCACCTTCTAGAAATAATCAGACTTCTCAGAAAGCAATTAACTGGGAAGAGCACAATCTGCAGACAGATGGATGATACAAAGAGGTTTATTTACCATGGAATAAGGGTTTAAAACATCATGGACTGGATATGGCAATGAGAAGGCAAGTCCAGGGGAAGGAGGCTAGAGAGGCATGGCCAAGCAGAAGAGAAGACAGACTGCAGAGATGCTTTCTCCAGGTGTCTCTTGGTTTCGTTGTAGGGGCAAGGAGATATGGTCAGGGGTGAAACAGGATCCTAGGTTCTAGAGTACTCTCATGACCAGGTGTGGTTGGTAGTCCATAGTGGGAGGCTCAGAAATGAAGCAGTTGTTCATAGTGCTTCCATATTTCTTCTAGTATCTTCTACCTTCTATATTTATAGACATGAAAAATTAAGAATCCGGCTCAGAATGATAACCTAAACCTAGAGAAAATTCTCAGTGATTAAAGATTCAATAAAATCCTCTTAACAACAAATGTTAATGGATCATGGGCTGGGCACTCTGATATGGGCCAGGAATTCTATAGTGAACACAATTGGGTTTCTGCCCCTAAGATGCTTATAAAAGGAAGAGGTACAAAGAAAGTATTTCCTGATATTATACTTATTTGAACTAGAAAAGTGGACAAGGACTATTTTTAAAATTAGTTTCAAAAATGAAATATTTAGGAATTAACCATTGGATATCCTTTTATGGCTGAAAGGTATCCCATTATATAGATAAAGCCCTGTTTTGTTCATCCATTCATTGGCTGTGAAGTGGTATCCTATTGTGCTTTTTTTTATTATTTTATTGTATTTTTAATTGACAAATAATAATCACATACATTTATGGGGTAGAATGTGCAATTTTGATATCTATATACACTACAGAATGATTCAACCACACTAATTAATGTATGTCTCACCTTACCTATTTTTCTATCATGAAAACATTTAAAAACCTATTCTTTCAGCAATTTTAAAATACATAATAAATTATTGTTAACTGTGGTCACCAAGCTGACCAGTAGAGTTATAAAACTTAAATTTCTCTTGTCTTATAGAAATGTTGTACCTTTTGACCAATATCTTCCTGCCCACCCTTGCCACACTCTACCCCAGCCTCTGCTAACCACCATTCTATCTCAACTTCTTTGAGTTCAGCATTTTTAGAATCCACATATAGTATGATTTCTCTTGTGTCTGGCTTACTACATTTCACCTAATGTCCTCTACATTCACCCACATTGTCACAATTAACAGAATTTTCTTCTTTTTAAGGCTGTATAGTATTCCATTATATATATATATATATATATAAACCATGCTTTCATCCATTGATGGACTTTTAGGTTGCTTTCATATATCAAGTATTGTGAATAATGCTACAGTGAAGAGGGGAATGAAGATACCTCTTAGACATACTGACTTCAATTCCATTGGATATATAACCAGAAGTGGGGTTGTTTGGTCATACAATAATTTTTGAGGAACCTCCATACTATTTTCTGTAATGGCAATACTAATCTGTATTTTTATGAACAGTGTGCCAGGATTCCTTTTCCTTTACACTCTTAGCTTTCATCTTTTTGATAATAGCCCTTGTAACAGGTATCAGGTAATATTGTATCACTGATAATTAGAGATATTGAGCATTTTTTCCCGTATCTGTTGACGTATGTGTTCCTTTGAGAAAAGTCTGTTCAGCTCTTTGCCCATTTTTTAACCATGTTGTTATTCTCTTGACATTGAATTATCAGAGTTCCTAACATACTTTGGACATTTGCCCCTTATTTAGATGTGTGGTTTGCAGATATTTTTTCTAGTCTATGATTTACCCCTTTACTGTGTTAATTGTTCCCTCTGCTGTGCAGAAACTTTTAGTCTGGTACAATCCCTTTTGTCAATTTTTACTTTGTTATCTGTGCTTCGGGGCCATATCAACAAATTACTACTCAGACTAACATCATGGAGCTTTCTTCCTATGTGTTCTTTTACTAATTTCATAAGTTTCAGGTCTTATGTTTCAGTCTTTAATTCATTTTGAAATGATTTTTGTATAAGGCTTGAGAATAAGTCCAATTTTCATTCTTTTGCATGTGGGAATCAACAACCAGAGTCATGAATTCATAGCTTTCTTCAGCAACATGTGCTGGGCTTGTTGTATGTCCCAGGCATCATGCTAGGTGCCAGGCATGCAATAAGGAACAAGACACAGTCAACAAACTTGTAGTTTCTTTACTTCTAGACATCTACACAGAGAAGAAAATAAGCAATGATAGAGTAAGCAATAGGCACAGGTAATATGGGAGTGGAGATCAGAGAACACCTAACTGAAAGACAAACATCTTAGACTAGGTGATGTCTGACATGAGTCTTGAGGAAGGTGTTGAAGTATGAAGGAAAGATAAGGGTGATGGGGTAATGGTGGGAGATGGGGACATTTAAGTTCTTGGCATGATGTAAGAGGGCCTTCGGCATGCTGAGGAAACTGAACATTACATCGAGAGCAGGGGTTCTTCTCCCTGTTTGAAGTGATACAAGATTATAGAACTTACTAGTTTCTTTACTGAGGAATTAAAGCAAAGGGGAATCATGGAAGACATGGTAAAATGTATGCTTCCAAGTTCACCTAGGTGAGAATGTGGAAGATGTACTAGACAGCGAGGGCTAGAAGTGGAGAAAGAAGTACATGTTTTAAATGGTTCAGACAAGAAATTTTAAGGCTTAGAAATGGGCAATGTTCATCAGGGGATGAAATGAAAGGGCTGACAGAGAAATATTTACTAGGCATCTGGGTACAGGGACCAGAGATTGGCTGGAGCATGTGGTAAGTAAGACAAAGAAAAAGATTTCAAAGCTAGTGCTCTTAAGCTGAGAGGATTAATGGTTATCAATAGGAAATACATAACCCTGAAACCAAGAGCCAGAGACAAGACTAATGCAACATTAAGTTCAGAAAAGATGATCAAGTTGGCATGGCTATGCTGGGTTGCCTGTATACTGGAGGATGCAGTGACCTGTGGAGACTCCCATCTTGGAGGCCTGCCCAGACCTTCTTCTTTTAGACTTCTGTGTCTCTCATTAAATCAGTGTGCATCATAGGTCCTGATGATTGAAGAGTACAAAGAACATAGCAATTATGTGATCTAATTATACCAAGCCTTCAAGTTGTTATAAAATCACTAAATTTGCATTTAATACCATTAAGTAATAACTGACAGCATTTCTGCATAAAAATCCATAATCTGAATCTTTTATTATGCATACAGTCTTCTATTCACAGCAGTTATGGTTATATCCATATACACATGATGGGCTCAGCCACTTAGCACTTATTGAAGCCAGATGTCATGTGGAGAAAGATAACAATCTCAAACTCATAGAAAAATCAAGAAATCTATCTCTAATGCCTATTTTGGTGAAGCACAGATTTTCACTGACACAGGGCATCAAGACAAACACCCTTAGAGAGGTTTCTCAAAAATCATAAAATGATTCTAAGTATGAGCAAAAAGAAAAAAAAAAGGCCTCACGATGTCTGTCATAAATCTCTGCACAAATCCTGAATGACATGATGTTGCAAATGTTTCCCAATTATGGTGGTAGGATTCCCAAGGAAATATGATGTATGAAGAAGTGACAATTTTGTGACAATTTTGTCCATATACTCATATGTCATAAACACAAGTAATGTTCATTTGGTTACTAATTATTTTCCCTTCAATACACATAATTTAAAAAAATTTTACATTGTGTAAAAAGATTATTTATAATTTTTTTTAACTTGGTCAGTACCATAAGCCTTTACTAACATTTTCTATAAATATATTAGATTCAATTGATAATTGATAGCATTTTTTTTTTTGAAGAGTGGCTTGTTGAGGATTAATTCTGCTATCTGAGAATTATTTATGTCTTCATGGGATGAAATGGTATGAAATTTGCTTATACTTTTAATATGAGTACCTACCTAAAACATCCATATTCTTTTCCTCTGGCAATTTTTGGAACATGTGTTTTGGACTACCTCTAGAAATAAAAAGAAATAGAATCTGTTCAACACTAATGTCTGGCTTCCCCAAAGTTTTCTTCTGGTGGGTAGAGAGTAAAATGAGAAGCTGGGAAGTTTCAGCTACAGTAATCCCCAATATTCACGGGGGATGGCAACAGGACTCCTGGGTATGCCCAAATCAGCACATAGTCAAGTCTTATGATAAGCACTTCAGAATCATGTATATAAAAAGTCAGTCTTTTATACACAAGAGTTTTGCATCCTGAAAATACTGTATTTTAGATCCTAGTGTGGTTGAAAAAAAACTTAGTATATAAGTGGACCTGAACCATTCAAACCCATGTTGTTCAAGGGTCAATTGTACTATAATCTTCTCTTCATCATCTAAATATACCATGCAATTATAGCAAAATTCTGAAATCAGAATTTCCCCTAGAGAATTTCCTTAAAATTTATTCTCATTTTTATTTTGAAAAAACAAAGTGTTAGAAAGAAAATCCTCATTAGAGAATTTCAGACAGCATTTGAATAATAATTAGGCATTCTTTTCTCTTTTTGTTTAATTAAAACAAATTTTAATTGGCATAATAATTATAGTTATTTCTGGGGTACATACTGAAGTTTCCATACATATAATACATAGTGACCAGATCAGAGTAATTAGCATGTTCATCATTTATCTCAAACATTTGTCATTTCTTTGTGTTGGAAACATGCCTCTCTTCCTTCTAGCTATCTGAAATTATATATTATTCTTAAGGATGGTCATGCTACATCGCTGTAGAATACTATAGCCTTCTTATGCTCTAGCTGTAATTTTGTATCCTTCAACAGATTTTTCTTTATCCTCTTCTTCCCACTACCTTTCCCCACATCTAGTATTCTTTTTAGTTCTATGAGGTCAACTTTTTTTAGCTTCTGAATATGAAGAACACAAGGTGTTTGACTTTCTTTTCACTTACCATATGAGATGTGCTTCAGTTCCTTCTGTGTTACCTCCAGGGACTAGGGGACCCCCAGGTTTCCTAAGGAGGCGTGCACTGGCCGAGGCCAGAAACACAGCAGGTCAAAACTCCTATGTTGATCAGTAGTGGGACCACATCTGTGAATGGCCACTGTACTTCAGCCTGGGCAACATCTCTTAGAAGAAAAATTTTTTTTTCTCAGAAATAAAATATATTTCTCAGCCTTATCTGCTGTCTACTTCCTGAATTCTTCCTCCTTTTATGATAGCCAACAGCAAGGGTCCATGAAGTATGATCTTTTAAAATCCTTACTGGGGAATGCCTGTCTTCTGACCAGGAAAATTTCAAAGCTAAAGTCGTATATAAAAAGGAAATGGTTATATTTTAGGATAATAGTTAAAACATAAAAAAAGTAAATCACTTTGTGATTTTTTTGTTAGTTTCATTTACTCAAGCAATAGAAATGACATAGCCAGAAACTCACTATTCTTTTTTTATTTTTTAATTAATTTTTAATTAAAATCATAACTCTTTATAGAGTATAATCTCATGGTTTGATACATAATGTGGAATGCTTAAATCAGACTGATTAACTCCCTATTCTTAATGACAGTGGGTCTCAAATGACTCCTCAACTGCAGGAAGGTACCACAATGCTTCAAAGCATGACCTTTGAATTTCTTTAGCCTGGATTCAAATTTCTGCTTCATCCTTTACTAGATACACAACCTCAGTCAATTCACTCTGCTTTTCTCAGGCTCAGTTTTCCCTTTTATAAATTGTATATAATTCAGTAACGACTTCTCAGGTTGCAGGAGCTTTGAATGAAATAAGGCACATCAAGTGTTTGGCACAGTGCCTCTCATGTGGTAATTAATTACTCTAAGTATTATCATCACAATTATTATAATTACTATTGCTACTCTTCAACCAGCTTGGGCGGGGGGAAGCAAAGAGTATCCCCTCTAATCATGAACACTTCCTCTACTGAAAAACTCAGTAGAATTTGTCAGAAAGACGATCAGATAAGAGGCCAGTGAATGCCCAGGCGCAATCTACGTTTTGGTTTCCCCTGAGCTGCCTTGAGCATGGTGCTCACAGCGCTCCCTACCCAGCAGCCACAGCTTTTTGTGGCAAATAAAAAGCATAACACAGTTGGCACAGACACACATGCAGATGTTGCCTTACCAAAATGATGAGATTACTGATTTTCAATTGTATTTTGAGAAATAATGCTCTTATATTTTTAGAGAAAATATCTGAATGACAGATTCATCCCTGTTCATTATTACTCTTAGTTTTAGTGTATAGGGGAGCTCTGAGTCTATTTTCTTCAACAGTGGGGATGTTTCCTTGTACCATAGGTATGTCAGAGGGAATAGAAGAATGAGAAATACTAGGAATTTAAAGAAGCATTGCCAGTAAAAGTTAAATTCATTGAGTAAAATTACTGTGATATTCATGATTTACCATTTAAGATGGAATTTTTCTGCCCCACTGTGGTCTTTCTCCCTATCCTCCCTCCACATTCCCCAATCCTAGTGTACATTTTCTCATGGCTTTTGTGCTGTTGTAGTAATGAGCAGCCCAACCTCAGTCCTTATCTGCAGGAAGGAAGCTTGGGGGTAGCAATAGCTGAGCAAGAACCAAACTGAACACAGCTCCCAGAGACACAGATAAGCTCAGGGCTAAACCACATTGGCAGGACGGGATACATAACACATAGGGCCCAGTGCAACATGAAGATGCAGGGGTCCTTATTGAAAAATGATGGAGATTTTCAAGATGATGCCAGCCAATCATTAACTCAAGCACCAGGCTCTTTGAAGTACGGACCCCCATGCAGCTGCTCAAGTCCAGTGGCCACCAGCAAGCCCTGCTCATTTCTCCTTCCTCCCCTCTTGACACTAGTCTTATGTATACAAGAACAGCCTCTGTGGGCCCAGCCTTTAGCATGTTTGTGAAAGTTTATCTTACTCCAAAACCAAGTAAATGTTCAGGCTTCATTGCCAGATAAATGAGCCAGATAATGGTTTAGGATTTTTTTTTTCTAAAGCTTCAAAGACAGATCTTTTAATAAACTATCATCCCCACATTGTCCGAAATAGCTATAGTTTGCAATGTATGTGAACACATATGAAAGAAGAACCCTACCTTAAGAAGTAGCTACGTAATCCTCAGCATGCTATGGAAAATAGAAATAGAAATATCATTTGTGAGAAGGTCAAAAATTTGACCACGGAACCATGATCTTCACATATAAGATTTTACTTTGATTCAATTATTTTAAAGGCCCTTAAAATAAAGTATTGTTAACTACAATACTTAACGCTACAATGGAGTGAGTTATGCAAGTAAAACAGAAAAACTCTTGACAATATTTTTGAGTTACCGCTCCTCTGACAACCTGATGAAAACCATAAAAGTCATCCAAGATAAATACATATTCACAAACACACATACACACACACATGCTTTTCAAGCACACTGAGAACTTCAAGTTAAAAAAAAATTTGCTCTGACACAAAACTTCTGGTACATGGTAAAATAAGTTCACTTATCCCAAAGGATTCAAAGGGAGCTGTTTTGAAAATATGAATTAAAAATACAGATAATATTTATTATTTTACCACATGCCTAGGTGAAGTTAAAGAAATAAGCTGGAGTCAGACCATGAAGGATCATGCTAATTCTTTCCTTAAAAATACTTTCTATGCAGAAGAATATTAAAGGGAATGCAGACATCACATTACACATCGAATTACTTTAGTGTTTGGCTTTTAGGAATGAATCTATTTTCTTACATAGCCAAAGTAACTATTTTTACACCCGTGAAAAGTAGTCATTTTTAAACCCAACCCAAATCACATTTCTCCAATGTTTCTTTGTTTTGTCCCAAACCACACTCCAATCTAAGATCATTCACTGCATCTGGTGGTTATGCCCCTAAAGTTGCATGTAACCTAATAATCTAAATTCTTTTTATGACATTCATTGGAGAGTGCAGATCTCTGCATTTGTCTGATGGCTGTGTCTTGGTGTATTTTAAATTTAATGCTTAATTTTTTTTTAATGAATTGGAAGTTCAATCCAAAGGTTTGATAATCTGGTTAGCCATTTGGGAGTGGAATGCATCATACCTGGTATTGTGTTGAATTGCATCATAGTAAGGACAGTGTATCTCCTGTTCCTCATTGTTGTTGCTGAGACTGGCCACTGAATTATGTGGTCAGAGCCTGAGCCCTCCATTGTACTATTCTAATTTTTCTCTTATGATAAAAATGTGACCTGTTTGGCAGAACTCTAGCATTGTAGAAACATTACATTCCTCTTCGACCATTCACCACATTGTTGGTTTTTCCCCTCCCTTCATATATATTCTTTCTTATTTCTTGTTATGTCTTCCCAAACAGAGACATTTAAAAGTAATTATTTTGGATTTCCAGGCCAGCTGCCTATCTCCTAAAATGTAGAGGTTTCAGGGAGCTTCCTGAGTCATTGATTCTTAAAGTGCTCTTTGTCAAAAAATGACCAGACACAGGCAGTGCCTGTGGCTCAAGGAGTAGAGTACCAGCCCCGTATACAGGAGGTGGTGGGTTCAAACCTGGCCCTAGAAAAATACTGCAAAAAAAAAAAAAAAAGACCAGACACCCCGAGGTAAGGCAAGTATGAAATGTTTATTGAAGAGGAGAAAGGTAGGCTTACAGAGGAAGAGCAAGATGCAGGCTCACAGAATAAGGTACACTCACCAGAGATAGTGATCGGGCCTCCACTGCCAAGGCAAGTAAGCAAAGAGGCAAACAGAGAAGCTAGTGTTATAGCTTGTGGTTCTCTTTTATACTGCATGGATTAGGCCTACTTGGTGATTTTGAGGTCACTTTGGAACCAGAGTGTTAGTGGGGATGTGAACCTCCCATGATCCTCTTTGAGAACCCATGGTGGGGAGGGCCGTATGATAGTTAGTCACAGGCTATTTTAAAAGACCTTCAAGATTCTGTTGTACCTGTTGTTAGGCTAGAGAGCCATCTATATCTTTTTGCAGTTGGGATGCTAAGTTCTGATTGATAAGACTAGTAGGGTGATCCTTTCTCCTCAGCTATGTGCAATCACTTGGGACAAAACTAAGGTGGGCAGCGCCAAGATGACAGCCTGGGTGCTCAGCCCTTGTCCTCTGCCCCCAGGAGAGCTGTTCCTAACTAACACCTGTTACAATGGCCATCTGCCAACATTAAAATAAAGCACTGTACCCCCGACCAGGTGGACAAAGTGAAGAGTCATAACCTAGAGTTCAGCCTTACGTCAGGAGGTCTTCCAATTTCAGAGTGATGTGTCTTCAACTTGTATCATCATTTTAGTGGAAAAGTGTAATTTAGTTTTGGAGAAATGAGATTCATTTCCTGGCAGCATTCACTGAATTTCACATTCCTCTTTTTATACTGTGAAGACGATGAATGGGAGCTAGAGGCCTAACAGCATTCCAGCTCCAGCTGCCAATGGACTGAGGCTGTATCAGGACAAAAACGCCTAGATTTTGATTTACTAGGCCAACAACAGTTTCAAACTACAACTTAGTTACGAACCTACTATACCACAACCTTTTCAAAAATTATTACAAAAATATTTCAGAAACAGTGCATAGTCTAAGTGCATAGTAAATAAAGCTCAGAAAAAGTATTTGGGTAGAGGGAGTTCAGCTCAGAAGTAATATTACCAAAGTTAAACATTTTCTTTTTACATAAATGATACTCAAAAATAGCTTTGTGAGGCTGATTTCTGGCTAAAAATATCAAAGGATTTATAGTGAAGAAAACAAATACCTTAACTGACATGGGTGGAAAGAAATAAAGGCGCTTACATACACCAAAAGATCAGATTTAGTAAAATTAAGTATTATGGTACTAACACATCACTTAATGACAGAATGTGGTAATCATAGAATGAATTATTGCTAAAAATGAAACAGAAACAAATGAAATCTGACACAATTTGACAAAACACTTGTCGATTTATAATGTCAAGGTTATTTTTCAAAATACCTACACTTAGACAATAGCCTACTGGTAGCATTTCCAGACAAATGTTCTCTTAATTTATCTTAACGTGCTCTAAATGAATAAATTACACTATTTAAAGAAATGTCATCAATACATTTTCCTTTCTCTTGGGTCAGAAAGAAAGAAAAGAGTGTGCAGATAAGATTACAAGGAAGCATGGGCCCCACACAGACCATCTAGAGAGGAAAGAAGGGGCCAGGGAGGCTAAACAGTCAGGAACCCCACCCAGCGGGATGCTCTCCAAGGAAGAAAGTCAACTACTCATAGCCATTTCATGGAGTATTTTAAGGAAAAATGTTTTGTTTCATAGTTAAACTCTTCAATGCTTTCATTCTATTCAAAATCAGCCCATCTGCTAGTTGGAGGTCAGGAGTTATTAATATAAACCCAAGCTCTGGCAGTTACAGCACAAGGTATAGGGCCTGCAAGTCATTAAACAGAGAAAAATGAGAAATGAAAGAATGCCTTTCCCCTTTAGACAAAAAAAAAAAAAAATATTTTAAAATTTAAAACCAGAGTAAAGTTATCACACTAAATCTAAACTGACTTGCAAAGGAGTATCATGTTAACAAATGCAATTGGGAGAGATTTTTGTTCATAATGAGTAAGCAAGGAATTTTGTCTTAAAAAAGAATACCTCATCTTCTTACAGAAACAGTTTTTAGTTTGTAATGAACTGATAAACAGAAAAGCTCTCATTTCAAAATAAAAACCAAATCCCAGATCATACAGATGTTTATAGAGATTATATTTATTTAACCAATATACATACACATTCCGTTGTAACACATTAACTAAATTTCCATGACAAATATACTTTAAAAGTGTATTTGTTGTGGCGGGAGGCTGAGGCAAGAGAATCACTTGACCTCAAGCAAGAGTTTGAGGTTGCTGTGAGCTATCATGCCACAGCACTCAACCCTAGGGAGACTGAGTGAGACTCTCTCTCAAAAAACAAACAAACAAAAACTAAGAGAACATTATTGTGTCAAGGCAGAGTTCTAAGGAAAATCTAATGGTCACTAAGTTTTCCTGGAGGCTTTCCTTTAGATGCCATTATTTCTGGCACGGTTAAGCAGGCAGAGACTTTTGTATACTGAAACAGTGGAATCTTTGGTTGCTGTCACATCAGTTGGCTTGTGAAGAAGCCACCAAGTATCTTTTAAAAGTTTTAAGTGAACAGCTTGCAAACACCAGGGATGGAATAACCCTAAGGAGACACAATTAGGAGCATTTACAACCACCACAGCTGTGGCTGAAGACTGTTCCGGCCATTCTTCCGAAATGAGATCTCAAAGTAATTCAGAATAATTGGTTTTAACAACAACAACAAAAGGCATGTGCACAATTTCTCTGCCAATTTATGTGTGTCATATATTTAGTTCAATTTTCCACTTGAAAGAAGGCAAAAGAAAACCAGGCAGCATTTTTTTATTATCTGTTAATATTCACAATCAAAGAAGCTACAAGTTGGGATACAGCATCACCAACGCTGCCCAGAATGAGGTTTATGTTGACATTAGGTTCTTTACACCAAGTAAATGGTTGTCCACAACCGCTGGCTAGTGTACATAGGAACTAAAATTTCTAGATGTAGAGAGAAAAGAATGCTGCTCCAAGAACTGGCTCTGCTTCTTCTGTTTGTCAAGTCATGCTTAGAAACCTTTCGTCTTCCTCTAGTTTGCTAGTTTCCTTGCCTATGGAGATTAGGGCTGACCCTGCCCGCTGGAGGAGGCTTTCTGTCTTGATACCGTCTAGTTCAATGTGGCGTCACATTGGTGGTTCAGGGTCCTGAAGAGAATGTGGACAAGCTGCCTCAGATACGTGCAGTCCGGAGGTTCTTTCAACACAGCCCACAAGGGCAAATTCTGCAGGAAATCCCTTACATACAACTTTGGAGGGAGTATACATCTTTTCACTAATCTTTTTATATTTTTATTGCTTTGTTGCAGCCTTTAGTCCTTGCCTACCATATTGTTTTAACACTTAATGAGAATCTTTGAATGAATCAATTTTTGCAGAAGTGTGACTTTTCTAGTCCCGTATTTCTTCTCCATTGATTTGCTAAAGTTCTTCTCTCACTAACTGGGAATATTTAAATAGAAGAAAAATAAGTTTCTACTAAGAAAAGGATAAATACCTAATTTTTAAATGATCCATTTTTAAAGGAAGATTTGGCTTAAATCTAATGCAAACAATAAATGTATTTTTGGCCTTTTTTTTAGTTTAATTGCTCATTGAAAGGTTTTCACAAAATCAATTTTAGATCATCTACAAAATCTTTTTTTTTTTTTTTGTATCCAGTATGTCAAAACACTGGCTAATGGGAGCCCTTGGGATACAGCATCCCAAGGACTTGTTAGTTGTTACTTGCTTTTAAGATGATTCAATGAAATTTTGAAAACTATCTCAAGCTTGAATTGTCCCAATCTCAATCTGTATTTTTTGTGTCTCTGACCAAGAATCAAACATTTCTGGCTTGGTGCCCATAGCACAGTGGTTATGGCTCCAGCCACATACCGTGAGGCTGGCAGATTTGAACCTGGCCCAGGTCAGCTAAACAACAATGACAACTGCACAAAAAATAGCCAGGTGTTGTGGTGGGGGCCTGTATTTCCAGCTACTTGAGAGGCTGAAGCAAGAGAATTGCTTAAGCCCAAGACTTTGAGGTTGGTGTGAGCTGTGATGCCACAGCACTCTACTGAGGGCAACATAGTGAGACTGCCCCCCCCCAAAAAAAAAATCAAACATTTCTCTGAAGGGCTCTGATTCCTTTTATTGCAGAATAATATTGCAAAATGTCAGCCTTAGTTCATTGACATTGGGGTAAAATTACATCAAGGCTACTTCTATGGTCAAAGCAGGAAAATAATTTTTTTTTATCCATAAGATTTACAGATTTTGAATTCAATATTAACAGTGCAGTGATTTTATGTAACTTTTTGACCTTATAATTGCAGCTCTTTTTTCCCTAACATTGAAAATCTTGTTATGTGATAGTCAATAACATTTATCGTCTTGCATCTCTTTGCTCTCACATTACACTGGGGAAGATATCTATGTAACTAATTCCTTATTGCCCTGGTTGGAACTTGACAATAGAGCTTTATAATACTATACCAAAAAAAGCAGTTACAAAACAAACACTACTAAAGATGCAGCTATTAAAATGTCTCTAGGCTTCCATTTCCATCTACCACCCAAAGTGTTTCTGACAATAAAATTAGTATATCAACATTATTTTGGAATTTGCAACATATCGTGTATTGACCTCTTCCTTTTCACTCAGTAATCTATATTTCACTTTATTTATTTCTTTTTTTCTTTTTGAGACAGGCTCTTACTCTGTCTCCCTGGTAGGTCACTGCAACCCCAAATTCCTGAGCTCAAGCAATTCTCTTGCTTCAGCCCTCTGAGTACCTGAGGTCACCAGCACGCACCACCATACTCAGTCAGTTTTTGCATTTTTATAGAGACCAGGTCTCGCTCTTGTTCAGGCTGATCTGGAATTCCTCATCTCAAGTGATCTTCCTGCCTCTGCCTCCCAGAGTGCCAGGATTATAAGAGTGAGCCATCATACCTGGCCTATATTTCATATTTAATTCAGTATTTTTCCTCTCCTCTCTCTTCACATTTAGAGTCTATATCCCACAACTTATAGTCATCATAACATCTGGAATGAAAGCTGTCATGATTTTAGATGTTCAGCTTATAAGTCAATTAGTTTCTGTCGATGATCATTAGGTCAGAAGGGTGTCTCCTACTTCAAAAATCAACCACAACCAAAAATTCCTTTCGATTTTTAATGCTATGCTTTTTCAGTTATTTAGGTAAAAACTGAGAGGTTTCTCTTTCAAGGATTAGAGCATACTTACCATTCTTCCATAACCTCAGGAGTAGTGTAAAACTGCTAGAGGAAGATGACAAATAAGAATCCTAATCTTGATTAGATGCTTAAACACACAAAACTCAGAAATATGGAACTGCTCCTTTCTGAAGTTTCCATGGGCAGTGGCGAGAATACACTTCCTTTGCTGGCCACATCCTCAGAGTTCCTTTTGATTATTGTTTCAGGAACATTCCTAAAACAAAAATTAAATTAAATACGGAAGATGGTAAAAACTCAGTCCTTTTAGAAGATTAGCCTTTTTGACACTGGTAAATGGCAAAATTCTTTGTTGAGGAAGAAATGACAACTGTTTATAGAAGCAGATTCCATTCATTTTAATTATTGCTTTTGGCAGGGTACAAAGAGTTTAATCTCTCCTAAACCCCACTGTAATGTCTGCTATCTAGAAGGTTCAGTTACCCTAAACAAGATCATCAGCCACTGGCTGTGCACTGATGGCAGTGTTACTGGATATAGTTAAGCTCGTTGAAAGGGTAATTAAATTACCAGCCCAAGAACTATGAGAGACATGCAAACCCAACTTCCTAAACAGAGCTGCTTAACAAATATTTAGATCATTGACTTTATTTTTATTTATATTTCCTGATATAGGTCAACTATCTCCACATAATTTCCTCATTTGCCCTCTGCAGTTCTAGAATAGTTTTTAAGAAGCAAAATATCCTAGAAAAAGGAATTGACTAAACAATAGGCCAATGGGGACTTTAAGTTTTAATCTTAAACAGATAGCATTTTCCTGCACTGGTTTTCTGTTTACCTGCAGAATTTTGCAGAACTGCACCTTTGCATACTTTTAGCTTTCAAAAATACCGCAGAAAAATGAAAGGCGAAGTTTCAAATTTGACGATTCCCAGTAAAATTAACACAGCCTTAATTTCTCAAACTTCTTTCCTTTTTTTAATAACAATTGTATTAAATGCTCATGTCGAGTTTTGTTTGCTTTATGCAGGACCAACTTTACTTCAATTCAATGTTCTGAAAGACATATATTATGATTCTTATAAGATTAATAAGATAAAGAAAAAGGACAGGAAAAACTCAAGAGTCAATTATATAATTTGCATTTTTAGAGACTTGTTTGCAAACCATAACTAAAAAATAAGTCTTAGATTAGATTAACTAAATTTTCATTTAATGACAAAAAAACAGAACTTTTTTTTAAGGTTTCATATTTATAAGTCAGGCAGAAGCCTGCTTTTTCTTTTTCTACTTCTCAAATTCTCTGAATTTTGCAACATGAATATAATATCTAGAAAAGAAATATGTTTATGATTGAGTAAAAAGTCACAATGTTTTGTAATCATTTCCTTTTTGTTAAGACTGATGTCTATAGGTAGTTCCTTTGACTTAACATGGTATTGAATCATTAGTAAAAATATCCCATAGGCTATATAATGAGTGGACACATAACAGAGGATAGGATAGGAAAAATAGAATTAATTGTATAAATTATACTAAAACAAGAATGTATATGAAGGAAGTTGACTTAATTTCTTAAAAGAATTTTAGAGATTAAAGGAATTCCTATAACATCAAATGTCAATAACATAGTAGTATTTTGAACATACTGATTTAGAGATGACTTTTAATAGAGTATTACTTTGAATTATCTTCCAAATATTCATTAATTATTTTAACATTTTTAAAACTCTAGGTGTTATATATAAATACAAGATGAACTTTCCAACATTTATAAAAACTACTGGCATATTTGTTATCCTTTTGATACCTTCAAGTCTATTATTCAACCAAACACTGATTAAGTCCTTATTAAGTCTCTACGACAGACTTAGCACTCTGCCAGCTGTTGGAGATGAAGTATGCCTATGCATAAAACTCAAGGAATTTGCAACTTGTAAGTGTTCTGAGAAACTAAGAAAATAAATGGATGTGAAAAATTAGAAATCAAAGAAAACAGCAAGATGATTTGATGGGGGGGAGGGGAGAGGAGTCATTTTAAGAAGTAATGTTAAGACAATAGCACAGATGCTCTTCAACCAAAGAAGGGATCACATCCTGATAAACCCATTATAACCTAAATATATCCTAAGTTGAAAATGCATTTACTACATCTGCCCCACCAAACAGCTTAGTCTAGCCTACATTAAACATGCTCAGCAGAGTTTTTAATTTTGATAAAGTTCAGTTTATCTTTTTTTCCTTTGAGACAATCTCACTTTGGCATCATCATAACACAGAGTAACTTCAAACTCCTGGGCTCAAATGATCCTCCTGCTTCTGCCTCCTCAGTAGCTAGGACTACAGGGGACTACAGGTGTCCACCACAACATAGCTAGTCTTTCTATTTTTAGTAGAGACAGATCTGGCTGTTTCTCCAGCCGGTGTCAAACTCTTGAGCTCAGGCAATCCACCAGCCTTGGCTGACACAGAGTGCTGGGGTTACAGGCATGAGACACCACACTGGACCTATCAATTTTTTTAAATAAACCATGTTTTTGGTGACCTGAGAAATCTTTGAATAACCCAAGGTTTTCTATTTTATACTTTTAGGCTTTACATTTAAGTCTGTGGTCCATTTTGAGCTAATTTTTATATATGATATATGGATAAAACTTTTTTATGAGTATCCAGTTGTTGAAGCACCAATTATTGAAAAGATTATCATTTCTTCACTAAATTACCTTTGTCAAAAATTGTTGTCCATATATATGAGTCTATTTCTGAACTCTTTTGTTCTATTGATACCTGTCTTGATGCCAGCCATACTGTTTTGATTACTGTCACTTTGTAAATCATCTTAAAATTTTAATAAAATGCTCAGAACACTTACATTCACCTACAGTTAGGCTGCATCATCTGGCAACAGGACACTATAGAGTTCTGGCTATTCACCCTCAGAGTAAATACCGTGGGGAGCATGAGTTTCAGCCACTGCCCAGCATTACTAGTGAGTATGAAGCAGCATATCACTAGCCTGGGAGAGGATCAAAATTCAAAGTAGTTTCTACTGAATACATATTGCTTTTGCACCACTGTTAAGCCAAAAAATTATAAGTCAAACCATTGTTAATTGGGGACCAACTGTATCCACATGCAAAAGAATGAAGTGGAATTTGGAATACCAAATAAAAAATTAAAGTAGAGCAAAAACCAACATATACAAGCTAAAACTACCAAACTCTTAAAATAAATAAAAGGGATTAGGCAACAGTTACTATGATATAGTGTCAAAAACATGAGAAACAAAATAAAAATAGATAAACTATAATTCACTAAAGTTAAAAACTTGTGTCTCAAAGATCACTTCCTATTCAATAATAGAAAAGATGACCTAATTTTAAAAATGGACAAAGGGACTAACTAAGCATTTCTCTAAAGAAGATACAGAAAAGGTATACAAAAAGATTCTCAATATTGTTAGCTATCAAGGAAATACAAATCAAAACCACAATGAAATACTAATTCATACTGATTAGAACAGCCAACAGAAAAAAGATAATAACAAATGTTGGTAAAGAAGTGGAAAAATTGGAACTCTCAGAAACTGTTGGTGAGAATGTAAATTAGTGAAGCTACTTTGGAAAAACGGTTTGGCAGTTCCTCAAAATTATAATCCTAAACCCTATATTTCACTCTTAGACATATAACCAAGATAATGAAAACATATGTTCATGTAAAAAATTTTTACACAAATATTCTTAGCAATATATAGTGTTCATAATAGCCAAAAAGTGAAAACAATCTAGATAGTCATCATCTGATGAATAGGTAACCAAATGTGGTATATACAAACAATGAAATATTATTCAGTATACAAAGGTAAGAGTACACACATGCTATGACATGGATGAAGTTTGAAAATATGCAACAGTGAAAGAACGCAGACACAAAAGGCTTTGTGTTACATTATTCTGTTCATATGAAATGTCCAAAGTGAGAAAATTCATAGAAACAAAAAGTAGACTGTGGTTGTCTATGGCTGACACATTTAGTTACTGCTAATAGGTACGGGAGTTCTTCTTAGAGTGACAAAAATGTTCAAAAAATATGGTGGTGATGAATGCACAACTCTGTGAATATGTTAAAAATCAATGAATTATATACTTTATATGCATTTATATCTTAATAATGCTATTAGTTGGTTTTAAAATGCCCATCAATTCAGGAATGGATTAACAAACTGTGATATATGCATATCATGGAACACTATTCAGCCACAAAAATGATAATGACTTCACGTCTTTTGTATTAAGTTGGATGGAGTTGAAACACATTCTTCTCAATAAAGTATCAGAAGAATGGAAAAGCAAGTATCCAATGTACTCAGTACTAATATGAAGCCAGTAGATGAACTAATTCATGCCCACATAAGAGAAAAATCATATCAATTCAAGTTGGAGGGAGGGATAAAGGAGGAAGGAAGAAGAGGGGAGGGGGATTTTAGGGTGCTCCCACCGAATAAGCACAATGTAGGGGTATATGACATAGCTACAAAGGGACTCTACCTAACAAATTCAAATTCAAACAAAATCAGAACTGTACCCTCACATTAACCTGACCAAAAAAAACAAAAGAAAAAGAAAATAGCTAAATAAAACAAACATTGAACAATTTTTTAAAAAGGTAGTATGATGATAACCAGGAAGTTTAAATGACCCTTCAACCCTTATTAATTCTGAAAACACAAAAATAATGCTTATTGAAAAACAAAAAGAAAAAACAAGGTAAGAAGTCATAGGAAAGAGAATTTTATATTAAAAAGAAATTTTAAAAATATCTAGTCTGATTTCCTAAGTGCCCCATTGTTCAGATGAGCAACTTTAAGGTTAAACCTATGGATTCTGCAGGTGTCAGACAATGATAAGGTGACCAGATTTTAACATTGGTAAAGTGGGACACCATTGACTGGGGGGAGGTGGGGAGATGGGGGGAGTGGGGGTTCTTAATTAAAAATTTGGTCTATATGGAGCAACAAAAATTTTCATAGAACACAAAACTAGTATTGTATTTTTTTATTTCAACATAAGTATAATTTACAAATATAATACATTAAAAAATTATGTATAGTGTTTGTTATTTTATTCTTTGGCATATTTCTCATCAAATTCTAACAACTGATCAACAATGAGAACTTTGATAAGCAGTTCTCGATAATCAGTTCTCAACAATTATTTGTTATTATTAAAGTTTAACATTATAAAATTAACAAAAATAATATAAAATTCATATCCTGGCGAAATAGCCACATAGCAGCCGAAAACCGTATATT
>CAUYQV010044561.1:0-14183 GCA_963574575.1 Galagoides demidoff | reverse complement strand
GGCTCAAGCGAGTCTCCTGCCTCCGCCTCCCAAGTAGTTGGGACCACAGGCGCCCGCCACAACGCCCGGCCATTTTTTGGTTGCAGCCATCATTGTTGTTTGGCGGGCCCGGGCTGGGGATTCAAACCTGCCACCTTAGGTGTATGTGGCTGGCACCGTAGCCGATTGAGCCATAGGCACCGAGCCTGTATGCCCACTTTATCTTCTGAATAACTCAACATCACAAGAAGCACAGATGTAATTTTTTTTTTGAGACAGGGTCTCACTTTGTCACCCTTGGCAGAGTGCCATGGCGTCATATCTCACGATTGAGCCACAGGCGCCAAGCCGTGGCTTCCATTTTTAATAGAGAAGTTTTTAAATTTTATTTTACCTTTCTACTCTGCTCATCCTATTTTCTTTTTCATCCTAGAGTTCTTTCTTTTTCTTTAAATTTAAAAATAATGCTGGGATATTTTAAGGTGACAATTTTCTAAAATTAATTTTTCCTGCTCAAGTCCTTTCAATCTACTGATTTCATACTTTCACCCCCACCTGCAGTTAAGTAAAATAGTTATTTCACCTGCATTCATTTCTTCTGATCACTTGTTTAGAAACAAAGTCCTTCATATCTATCACTTTCTTCTTTTGGTTCCATTTACTTAATGCTGTTGGAGTGTTTTCAAGCTTATCTGCCCTCATAAATGCTTTTATTTTTCCTGCAGTGGGGTTGCTATTTTAATTTCTACTTTTATTGATGTATATGTATCTGATATTATTTCCTTTATATAGCTTTTAAAAATTTTTTCATTTCTCTCTTGCTCACTATTTAGTTGTTTTTTAAGTCATGTTTTAATCCATGATTTTTGTAATTTTATTGAATACTATTTTTTAGTATAAATAATTTACAAAAATAATCACATATTACATTACACTTATATCTTTCCTTGTTTGAGGAACCTTTGTATTGGTCTATTGTTTTTACTTGTTCATTTTCCATATTTTTATATCACTTTTCAAAACTGAGTTAATAACAAACATCTATTTGTATGTACTGTCTATTTTGGATGCACAGAGAAAAATTAAGCATCTGTTGATCTACCTGTATGTATATAGTACAAGGAAGCTGGTCATCAAGGTAACATTTGTGTGAAATATTATGCCCTTTTAGTTTCCTATGGAACGCAGAAGCCATCAGGATTCCTGAGATTTTAAACTAGAACCCAGATTTTTCAATAATTGCACATCAAGTGCCTACTGGTAGCTAAGCATCTGCTACACAATAGCATACAAAATAATAGAGGCTTAAAAGGTAATACAAACAGTGCAAATGGGTTCTTCATTTCTTTTCCAAGAAAAACCTACTAATGGGTTGCTGATGAGCTAATCAGGTCAAGTGTTTTCTGAGTTGCCCTCTTATACAGAGTCAGCAAGCATAACATTGTGTTAACCTATTGACACTGAGGAAATTTGTTTTCCATCTGACCTTTTACAGTAACTACTCAAAATTACTTCCTCTTCAGCTAACAAAGTTAATGACTAAATTATTCATGTTTGACACTCATAGAAAGTGAGTGTCTTTTTTTTTTTTTTTTACTTTTATTCGTATCATTTTGTTTTCTTTCTCAGTCATTACTTATTTCCCTAGGAAGAATTTTGAATCTTTTCTGGTATTTTGCAGTGTGACTCAGAGAGTCATGCGCTTGAACTATCTGGAACCAATCACATATTTACAAAGTGATTTCTTATTTTTCAGGTATAACATATATACAAGTTGAAATGGTATTTGTAAATGCATAAAGATTTTGTAAATGCTTTGTAAATGCATAAAGATTTTATTAACAAAGAATTTATCACTACATATATAAGATAGGGTAAAAATTTTTGGGGGGGCTACATATAAATGAAGGTGTTCCTAAGGAAATAGTTACTAAAAAATAAGTATATGGGACATTTTCAATAATATGAGAATAAACTCTTCTTTAAAATAGAAAGGCAAATTATGGATCCTTGCTATCATTCTTCATGAAATCTTGATTCTAACCACTCCACTTACCAATATTTTGTTAAGCTTATTCCTTTAAATTACTAAAAATTTCTTCAAAATTATCTGAAAGCCCAACTTTTATCTGTTTCAAACTATCCTTTTCCCAATAGGTCCAAGCTGAATGTTTATTTGTAGTGAATATGATTGTAATGGTTTGCTATATTGAGGATTATAGCTTCAAAGATGGCCATCCAATTCAATTCCAAAGGTAAGCTTTCCTTCACTCTTTTGTGGTTGGACTGATTTTAAATACTTTTTAGAAAATAAGTGTCTGCATATTTTCTCTGAAGACTATTTTGAAAATTGCTGTCCTAACAGTATTATTATGTAAGACCATTAAATCCAACTTTCCCAATTTTTAGAGACAAAACCAAGCAGACTCACATTTCATTTATCATGAAAATGCATACAATATATTACTTTAACATTTTCCACCAATGTAAGTGAGCAGATAGCAATATTATTTTACTCTTGTTAGAAATAGTCTATAAACTTGAAAGAAGCAGAGCATTTTGGATTATCATTAGCAAGTAGTCATTGTTTTTTTTGGAAGATGCTCCTGGTCACTAAAAAGTATATCGTTTTAACCACAACTCATTAAGCTGGTTTCAGAGATGCACAAATTATATCAACAACAACATTTCTTTCAGCTAAATATACAAAATGGGATTTTATTCTCTATATGTTCATTTACCTTGAAAAGTCTTATTAATATAACATTACTAAGTATTCTTGTAATGGAGAAGCAGCTTATTTATAAAGCAGAAAGGAATGCTTAATTGATAACTGCTTTTGTTATTAAATATAAACATTTCTCCTGAACTTTAACTTAATGTGGGGGATGATGAAAGACCTCTTCTGTATTTTATTTACTTATAGCCAGGTACTGGATAGTCATAATATCTCTCTCTCTCTCTCTTTTTTTTGTAAGTAGAAAAAAACAGGCCTTGCATGGAAATTCTTAAGAAATGTCAGAGAGCTGGCACTGTTGGAAAGGTTAGTAGTTATAGAAAAATATTTCAAAAATATAAATGCAGCAGTTTTCAACATGGTTTCATGCCCAGAATAACTTTTTGGTTTTGTTTTTCATTTTCAACATAAATATCAACTGCCACTATGTAATTGAGTCACAAACACATTTGAATTCAGGAATTTTTGTACTGAAATATTTCTCTGAGAAGAAATCCCATCTCACCAAACAGAAAGATTTTGTTACTGTTTGTGTGTTTTAAAAGTGAGAAAGCCTCGTATTACATAATTCTCTGTTGGGTATTTTGTGTATCTGTATACTTTCTTATTCCACTCCCCCTCTTATTTAGTATTCCTCAAAATATCTAGGTAAGCATTTTTTGATGCTTATATACACTTAAGAATATAGCTTAGTGGCTAAAACCTTGGCTTCTGTGGCCGGACTGCCTGGGTTCAAACCTTGGCTCTATAACTTTCAGCTCTACGACCTCCATGATTCACTCAAACCTCCATATGCCTCTGTTTTCTCATCGGTAAACTAGAATGGGAATTAACTGTTGATGGAATAAATGAGTTAGCACATGAAAGCACTTAATATAGGAGCTAGTCCATATCAAGTTCTTAGTCAATGTTAGCTATTAATAAGTATTTATTAAGCATCTATTATACTGATACTGTGCTATAGGTTCTGGGGATGCCACAATGAACAAAATAGGTATATTTACTTCTCTCATAGAATTTAAAGCTTGATGGAAGATTGAGACAAATACACAGGTCTTTATAGTACAGTATGATAAATGCTATCATGCGGTAATATAGGGTGCCACAATTACCCTATATTATTTCATTTCCAATAAATCATGGAAAATTTCAAGCCTAAAGTTGCTTTCAAAAACAATGAAGGTTTGTGAAAGGCAATTGGGAGAAAATTGATAGAATCATTAGAGACACAGCCTAAATTGTTAAGTGGATGGTTTGCTATAGAGGAATAGGAAAAGAGACAGCTAGAAAGTATATCATTTCTAGCGATATACTTACCAGACTAAGAAGATCAGGAAAGTTTTTTTGATAAAGTGATGCCTAAGCTGAGATTGGAAGGATGGGTAGGGGTTTGCCATGTTGATAGTGAATGGAGTGGGGGACTAGAGGATGGGGTAGCCAGAGGACCCAGAATGAGAAAGTGCCACAGGGGATAGAGAGCATGGCACATTTCTCTGTGGCTATGATCATTTTTTCCCATTCCCCTTTCCCTCTGTTCATCAGATAGTATAATCACTGTCAATATTTGCCAATTCTTTCTTCTGCCAGTTTTTATCTATTATTGAGCCCCTTTGGTGAATTTTCATTTCAGTTATTATACTTTTCAAGTACAGAATTTCCATCTGGCTCTTTTAAAATAATTTCTGTCTCCTTATTAATATTTTATATCTGATGTGACATTGTAATCATAACTTCCTTTACGTTTTTAATCATGGTGACTCTTATTTGAAAATATTTGAAATTACTTCTGATGACTACTCTGAAGACTTTTTCTGTTAAATCTGACATCTGGTCTCTCTTATAGGCAAGTTATGTTGCCTACATTTTTTTTTTCCAAGTATGGGCTATTCTTTCATACTTTTTTTGTATTTCTCATGATTTCCTGCTGGAAACTACATTTTAGTAATATATTGTAACAACTTTGGGTACTGGTCTTCTGGAGCTTGTTATTATTTTCTTAATTACTTGTTTGTGTATTGACATGTTATGTTATGATTATTTTAGTGAGATCTATTTATTTCCTGTCTTTAATGATGCTCTTCAGGAGATACAGCTAGGGTATGTCCACATACCCTCCCATACCCTACCCACATGGAGTTGGCAGGGATCTCTTGGTCTTTTTTGCCAGTCACACTCAGATATTAAGCTCTATTAATCGCTGTTCAATTGCTCTTTTGCTTTCAACAATGCCCTGATATATAGATTGTTCCACAAACTAACTCAATAAAATGTGGGCTCTTTTGAAATGATAGTTTGTGAGGTCAGTGTTTGAGATTTGTTTTGAAATTAAGAGGGCTCCTTCTAGCTGTCTCTTTTCCTATTCTTCTATAGCAAACCATCCACTTAACAATTTAGGCTGTGTCTCTAATGATTCTATCAATTCTCTCCCAATTGCCTTTCACAAACCTTCATTGTTTTTGAAAGCAACTTTAGGCTTGAAATTTTCCATGGTTTATTGGAAATGAAATCAATTTCTTTGGGAAGAGATTTGGGGAGTCTGTTTTAAAGCCTCCTTCTACCTTTGGATAAGTGAGCTACAAGTCTGGTCTTGGGGTAGGCACAATACTTCTCTTTAAGGGATACACCCACTTCAGGAGAGGCAGAAGTTCCAGTTTTCCTCAGCTCAATTCTTTTGGTGTGTCACCCCTACCCTCTGAGCCAGGCAAAAGGGTGAATCATAGAAGAGCCCACATGAACAGCTCCAACTTTTTTTCTTTTTGTAAAGAAATGGAGACTCCATTGGTAGAGACTCCATTATTCTGGATCCCTGGAGTAGAGACCTTTTTGAGCCAACAAGTGCTAGGACTCCTGACAAGTGGTGTGAACCACAGTAAGATGGCTTTTTTTGTTGTTGTTGTTAGAATTCAATGAGTCTTTTGTTTCCTTTCCTAACTAATGTATCTTTCTATATATTTGAACTATTGGGTTCCATCAAGACATTGATGGCAGAATAAAAATGTCTCCAGATGGCTTAGTGGCTTTTCATTCAAGTTTAATATGTTATATACCTTTATTAATTAAATAAACAATGAGTAGGTATGGGTATATGTTGTATACCTTTATTAGTTAAAAAATGAGTAGGTATGGGTATATGTTGTATACCTTTATTAGTTAAATAAACGATGAGTATAGTATGTTCTCCTAAAATCACAGAATAGCAGATTTTTTAGCATGCCCCTTGCTGTATACTAGCTTTGCTTTTTACTAAATACAATAGTGAGGAGAGTGTGTTTATCAGTATTCATTCTCCCAGTATAGGAGAGGCTTCTTCATCCGAAATGATAGGTGCAAAATTCCCTTTCTTGTTGCAAGGTCATTAGTTGTTGACGTCTTCTATTATGTCTAGTCAATGTGTGATGAAATCTTGTCTGAATAATGACAAATGTTAACCAAGGTTTTTTTTCCTGCCTCAATTTTTTCCTTTGCCTTTGGTGTTTCTTCTGCTTTTTGGCACCTCCACTAGAATATTAGAAAGAGTAAAGAGAGGAAATGAATCTTTTTTTCCCCTACAAACTAGCTCTGATTTTCAGAGGGTGATGTTTTATCTATTTACAAGTTTCAAGATTGTGTGTGTGTTGAGGGGGGAGAAATTGAGAGAAAGATTGAGAGAGGGGGGTGGAGAGGAAGACTATGAATTAAACATGGTTTCTTAAGAGTTTCCACATTTTCAGATTCTAGGAATTTACCAAGAATTTCAGTCCTTTACTAACTGAAAGTGTCCTCCATAATAATTAAAATTGTTTTATTATCAAGTGTTATCATGACTTTCTGTGCTAATATCACTAAAAAGTGTTGTTAGTTAAATAAATCCTTATGTATACTTAGATTTGTAGCAAATAATTTTTTTTTTTTTTTGAGACACAGTCTCACTTTGTTGCTCTGGATACAATGCCATGGCTTCATAGCTCACAGCAAGCTCAAACTTTTGTGCTTAAGTGATCCCCCTACCTAAGCTTCCCAAGTAGCTGGGATTAAAGGTACCTGCCACTATGCCTGCTATTTTTTTTTTTTTTTAAGTGATGGGGGTATCACTCTTGCTCAGGCTGGTCTCAAATTCCTAAACTCAAGCAATCCAGCTGCCTCAGCCTCCTGGAGTGCTAGGATTATAGACGTGAGCCACCGTGCCTGGCCTACAAATGAAATTATTGTTTGCCCTTGAGCTTAATCAAAGCCAACTTTAAATTTAGTTGGTATGTGACTCACTTATTCTTTTCTTTGGCCAAAAACAGACTATCTGTTTAGTTTATGGTTTAAATCATGGAAGCATAGTAGATACTTCTCGAGTAATTCCTTAAGACCTGGGGCTTCTGTGTTTGAAGAGATCTTGAGGCCGATACAGGGGTGACAGTGTAGGCAGTATCTCTGTACCATTTTAAAACTCTTCTTACTTAGTAAGAGATGTTTTCTGAGATGGACAAGCTAAATAGATTTTATGTAATAAAAATGAATGTAAAATTCTATTTAGCCTATGGGAAGAGTTTGGAGAGACTCCTCTTCACAATGAAAGGTATAAAATAAACTTAAAACATAATATTGAATGAAATAAGAATATACACATTATGGCTCAATTTCTAAAGTATTTTTTAAAACAAAATGCAACTACTGTTTAGGAACACGTGCTTGGTAAAACTATGATGAAAAATGCATGGAAAGGAACACAAAATACAGACTAGAGCTTACTCTGGGGAAGGGAAAGAAGGCCTCAAAGAGGACATGTGTATGGAGGCTTCTAAGCCACTTTTAATGTTACATTTCTAAAATTTAGTGGTGCATACAGAGATGTTCATTTTTACTCTAGTTCTTTAAGCTGTATATATGTTTTCTATACTCTTTTGGAATTATACACTATTTTATATATAATTTAGTAGGTGATAGTAAGTTAAATATGAATTGGTGATGTGATATGGCTCACTCAAAGGAGTTATTTCCTCCTATATGTGATATTATAAGAAGTTTGTACTTAAGAAATACACTTTTGTCTTGTTCCAAACATTGAGCTAGACCTATTCTGTAACTTCTCAGGAATGCTCTGAGTATTGTGCCATCTCTGTAGGAGATAAATACAAGGCAGAGATAGAGAGGTTGTCGGGTCTGAGGTGCTGGGGAGATAGCATCAGTCTCTTTATCAAGGTTTTCTGGGTGTGGAATAACCTAGTATATTAGTCAGGATAGGCCTGGGTGATGCCTCTGTGAGAAAGGACCCCCAAACCTTGGAGGCTTACATCCTCGGATGTTTATTTTTCCTTATACCACATACTTCCCCTGTCTCTTTTTCTCCCATTCCCTGAGAGGCTTTACTTTCTTGTATTGTTGATAATTTCTCTGAGTCATAACCTTCTCTTTGCTAAAGGGGGAATTTCTGAAGTGTTAAAAATCAGCGAATAAAAAAAAAATCAGTGAATAAGGACATTGGTTTAATATTTTCAAAACATTGGCCCCATTAAGTATGTAATAAAGCTGAAATGTCATATAAGTATGAAAACTATTAGGAAAGTGTTGATGAATTGGATATAGGAAGAGAAATAAAGCCTGACTGCTACGTTGTGGCCTAACTTAATTGGTGGATGATAATGCCATTCAATAAGATGGGTATGGCTGGAAGTGAGGAAAAGGTTTTGAGGGAGAAAGTCAAGAGTTTTGTAAATTTTTGCTAGCTTAGGAAGGTATAATTATGAGTGATTTTTTTCTTTCTCTCTCTCCCTTTTTTTTTTGGTCCTACATTTTTCTTAAAAGATGCTTTGATAATAAAAATAATTTAATGACCAAAGAAAAAATTCCAAAGTCTGGTTCTGGGATATTCCAGTCTGGGTTGGGCCTGATCTGAGAGTGAGGAATGTTGCTGAAGGAGCCTGAGATGAGCTTCCCATGCTTTCTTAGATGATTCTTCCTGGGCAGACAGAGCACAGCATGGGGCCCAGCTTGCCAAGGTGGTGCTAAATGCCTCCATTTGGTACAGAGTGGTTTGATGGATACTTTTGATTTTTTAAAAAATACTTTTCAGCTTGAAAACACTTCCAATTTCCATCTTTTTCATGCGAATTTATTGAACATAAGTAAGTCTAATGTCAAATGTTTTTCTCATTAACTAGAAGACTCAATCATGTAGCATGACAAAGGAAAGAGAGACAAAAAGAATTCACCATTCCCAAGAATGGGCAGTTCCTTCCTTAAAGGGGTGGATCCTTCAGTGAAGCTGTTTGTCCTGGGTTTTCTCTAAGTTTATTGTCCTCACTTTGGCCCAGTTCAGAATCTGAGTGTCTCTGATTACTTTCCTCAACCCCATCACTCTTCCTAAGGCTTGTGGTCTGAATACACGACTACCTAAGGGTCTTGTGAGGCCTTAGGCAAATAAATACCCTTTATTTTCAACTCTCAGAAAGGTAAAAATGAAGTCTTGTACATGGCAACCTATGTGCAATGTAGGATAATCCAGTTAACCCAGGTTATGGTGATTCATGCTTTTTCTTTTAACTATTGCTGCAGAGAACTCTTACAGAAGAATTTAATTATTTCTTACTTTATTTTATTTACTTATTATTTAAGTAGATTTACTTATTCTATGGCAAATGAGAATGTAGCAGCACTTCAGAATCATAGGACCTAGACAAGATATGTTTTGAATTGTTTCTTCCATTATAATATATAAATGTAAGCTGTTTATTCCTAAGTGCATGTTATATATTGGTTTTCTAGTGGGTGCTCAGAATTAGTGAAGTCCCTGTGCACCGCATGATCTAGAAGGCTTCTTAGAAGAAAAAGAATTGGATTTGGCATCTGAAGTCTAAATAAGCAGAGGGGTAGTGGGCAGGGAATTTTGGGGGAGGAAAGAAACAAAGGCAAAGAGATAAAAAAGTGAAATATATGTTTGGGTGGGGCAAGGCAGTGATAGCAATGAGTAGATTATTTTGTTTGGCATAGAAACTTTCTTATCTGCACTATTAATCCTGTTAACTGAGGTTTCATTTAGATGTTACAGTCAAGCCTCAGTCCCTTTCTTAACCTCCTTTTGAGGTTTTCTTATTTATAGAATAGGATGAAACGGTAATGCCTCAGTCCCTTTCTTAACCTTTTGAACTTTTCTTATTTATAAAATAAGATTAAACATATCTGTCAGCCATAGATTAAGTTATTAATTGATTAAATGAGGTATGATGCTAAAAGAAAGGTATTGAGCAGTTTGCCAACTTTATCATCTCTCTTCACTAAATTCCTTGTATTCAGTTTAATTCTGGAGGCTGAGTAGTCTGAGGTTGAGGAGCCACATCTGGTGAGAGCCTTCTTGCTGTTGGGAACTCTAAGGAGTCCCAAGGCAGTGTGGGGTAGCACATAGCAAGGATGCTGAGCAGACTAACACGTGAACTCTGGTTTCTGTTCCTCTTCTTATAAAGCCAGCAGTTCTTCTCCCATTATATCCCATTAATCCACTGATCTATTATTAATCCTTGAATGGATTAGAGGGCAGACCCATCATGACCCAGCCACCTCCTAATAGCCCCCCACCTTAATACTGCAACCCTGGGGATTAAATTTCAATGTAAATTTTAGAGGGGACAAATATTAAAACTATAACAAAAGGATACTTTTCTTTTTGTAGTTATGTCAACATCTTTCATGACATAAATTTCACTGTAAACAATAGCCAAAATGAGTGACATTGCTCCAAGGGATGCAATCAAGAACTAACTGCTATTGCATCTAATCTACAGAGGAAGGTGACTCAGGTCTGGGAAGGAGTACTGCATTATGTCTAACTCCCATGCCAGGTTAGAATATTTATGTCAGCTTGAATTGTTGTGATGGGGTCATCTGTATCATTTGGTTCTTGTCCTTGTGACTCACTGCTTCTGCTGCAGAGTTAAACTCCCTGCAGTGGGAAAGGGAGGAGTTACTTGCCAGACCATATGGAGTAGAAAACAGCAGATTGACGTAGGTTTTGTGGAAGCTGAAAGCACATAAACTTAAGCCTCCCAGAGCATAATCTTGGAAAATTCTTTTAAATCACATTGTCATAGAGGTATTTACTTTTCAGGGTCTATCTTGAAACCTTAAGATTTCAAAATTAATTTGTGGGAAATGGGTGAGAGAGGACAAATTGTACAAGGTATGCAATTTCACTGCCTCTGCTTACGTTTCCAGGATGAAGAAGGTGGAGAAAAGAATGCCTCCCTTTCTTCTGCTGTAATTCTGCCTAGGCTAGGGAGTATGGCTATGTCTGTGGGTGTGGAGGAGAGTCTTGCACTTAAAATTCATAAACTGTGTTTCTATAATTCTATGCTGGGCAGAGAATTCACTTAAGGTAATGTCAAGGAGTATGGATGAGCCAAAAAACCCAGGAAAGCTGAAAATACACATGTGTGTTTATAAGTAATATTGGATAAGGCCCCTCCTGGCACATAAAACTAAAAATTCATATAGATTTATAGATTAATAGTGGCCTTATCTCCATAGTATACCTGGATTATACATAGAACTGCAATAAAGGAATCTAGCTTCCTTCTCTAACTCGTTTATCATAAACACACTGAGTAACTACTATGTACCAGGCATGTGTTCATGCCAGGGGTAGAAAGATGTACAGGACATAATCCTGTGGGATTACAGTCTAACAGAGAGAGTAGTGTGTAAACCAGTGGTTCTCAACCTTCCTAATGCCACAACCCTTTAATACACTTCCCGTGGGTCATGATCCACAGGTTGAGAACTGCTGGTATAAACAGTGTCAGAACAATGCGATAAGTGTTATGATCAAGGAATCTGTAATATGCTGTGATAGCAAAGAGGCCAAAGCATTCAAACTTGTTTACGAGTGGAAGGACAAGTCAGAGGTGGCTCTGTAGGAAAGCTGACAGGTCTGGTAGGATGGGTAGGAGAAGGCAAGCACTATAGACAGGGAAGAAGCATAGCCTTGTGGGGAAGGGCTGGGGAGGGAAACTATACAAGTTAGATTATTAAATAGATTAGCTTTCATTTCTTTTAATTCCTGTGGAATAAATGACCCAAGTAAATCAGAAATACCATTAGATTATCATCAAATAAAGCTCTTAATTAATTACCTGAGAGATAAAGAAGATAGAGAGAAGGAATGGGAAAGTAGAAATAGACTTTAAGTTAGAACAAGGAAAAAGGGATGCTGTCAAGAAACGTGGCATACTTAGAAGAACTGATTTGTGAAGAAGCTATATCAGGGACATGCTAAGGAAACCAACAAAGGATGGTGAGGAACCCAGGGGTTAACAACAGCATGAAGCTATTGGTATTCTTGCTCCTGAAGGGACAAGGGGAGGAAATGCTACTATTAAGCCCAGGGAGTGCTGGAGTCAGGAGGAGGGGAAATAGTTGATTGGAAGCTATGGCTGTAGCAGAACACAACTTGTGTCAGAACTATAAACAAGCAGAAAAGAAGCAGGGAACAGAAATCCCAAATTCATCTCATTCTACCCTCTGATATTGCACAAATCCATGGAAACCAGAAGACAAAGGAGCTCAGATAATGAATTCTGTAGAGATTAGCCCTTAGATTGCTTTCCAGCCTCCAATACCATTTAAAAAAAAAATTTACACTATTATGGGAGTACAAATGTTTTTGCTTACATATATTGATTTTTTTTATGCTTAAGTCAGGGTATAAGTGTGCCCATCACCCAGATAATATTCGCTGTATCCATTAAGTAGGTTTTCACCCATCCCCTCCTCACCCTCCTTCTGCTTGATTTCCACTGAGGTTTATTTCTCTCTATGCACATGTGTCCTCATCAGTTAGTTCCAGTTTTAATAGTGAGTACATGTTTGTTTTTCCATTCCTTAGATATTTTGCTGAGGATAATGGTTCCCACTTCCATACAAATTGTTGCAAAAGGATTTAATTCATCCTTCTTTGTGGCTGAGTAGTATTCCACAGTATACATATACCATATTTTATTAATCCATTCATGAATTGATGGGCACTTGGTTTGGTTACACATCTTTACAATTGTGAATTGTGCTGCAAAAAACATTTGAGTGCAGGTGTCTTTTTGATAAAATGACTCCTTTTCCTTTGGGTAAATATACATTGGTAAGATTGCTAGATCAAATGGTCTACTTTTAGTTCTTTTAGTTCTTTGAGGAATTTCCATACTGTTTTCTACAGAGGTTGTACTAATTTGCAGTTGAAACAATCATGTTTAAGTATCCCTTTCTCTCTGCATGCATGCCAGCATCTATTATTTCTGGACCTTTTAAGAAAACTTACTGGGGTAAGATAATATCCTGTTGTGGTTTCTAATTTGCATTTCCCTGATGATTAGTGATCTTGAGAATTTTCTCATAAATTCATGGCCATTTATCATCTTCTTTTGAAAAGCTTCTGTTCATGTCTTTTGCCCACTTTTTAATGCTTATGGATTTGCTTGAGTTCTTGTAGATTGTATTTATTAGTCCTTAATCAGATGTATAGCTTGTGAGTATTTTCCACCATTCTGTAGGTTGTCTATTTGCTCTGTCAGTCATTTCCTTGGTTGTGCAGATTTTTAATTTATTCAAGTCCCACTTATTTCTTTTAGTTGTTGCTATGATTGCCTTTGGAGTCTTCTTCATAAATGCTTTACTTAGGCTGATATCTGGAAGAGTTTTTCCAACATTTTCTTACAGAATTCTTATGGTTTTATATCTTTACTTAAGTCTTTTATCCATCTTGAATTAATGTTTGTGGGTGGCCAAAGAGCTGGATCATGTGTCATTTTTCTGCAAGTGGCTATCCGATTTTCCCAGTACCATTTATTGAATAGGCCACATTTCCCCCAGTGTATATTGTTGTCTGCTTTGTCAAAGGTCAGTTGGCTGTATATAGAAGGTTTTATATCTGGGTTCTCTATTCTGTTCCATTGATCTCTATTTTGTGCCAATACCATGCTGTTTTGGTTATTGTAGCCTTGTAGTATAATTTGAAGTCTGGTAAAGTGATGCCTCCAGATTTGTTCCTTTTACTTAAGATTGCTTTGGCTATTTAGGTTATTTTCTGGTTCCAAACAAAGAGTAGAATTATTTTAGGTAGAGCTGTGAAATACGATGTTGGTATTTTGATGGGGATTGCATTGAAACTGTAAATCACTTTGGGTAGTAACAATGTTGATTCTACTGATCCATAAGCATGATGTGTTTTCCTATTTGTTTATGTCATCTCTGATTTCTTTCCTCAGTGTTTTGTAGTTCTCTTTCTAGAGATCTTTATCCTTGGTGTTAAGTATATTCCTAAGTATTTTTTTTTAATTGAATGGTAACTGTGTACATTAATGCACTTCTGGGGTATAGTGTGGTGTTTTCACACACAATCCGAAACACTTCCATCAAACTGGTTAACATAGCCTTCATGTCATTTTCTTAGTTATTGTGTTAAAACGTTCATATTCTATTCATAGAAAGATTCACTTGTACCCTTGTAAGCTGAACC
>CAUYQV010044554.1:0-47755 GCA_963574575.1 Galagoides demidoff | reverse complement strand
TTTTTTTTTTCTTTTGTATCTACTACAGCATTTATTTAAGGAAGATATATTTTATTAGATTCATGATGCAAGAACTGGAAAATGTGCTTCTTGCATCATGAATCTGATAAAATATATCTTCCTTAAATAAATGCTGTAGTAGATACAAAAGAAAAAAAAAAACAAAACTAACTCCAATGTCTCTCCCTAGACAACCTGAAATCACTCACAAGGGGAGCTGCAAGGAAGGCTGTACAGGAAACAATCTCGTGTTGATAGTATCCAAACCCTTATTTTGCAAAGTCATTTATACAGTTTTTATTCTTTGTCCAACCTTAAATCAGATTTACACTGTCCTTTCTTACCCGGGTCACCCCTCCATCCTGGGCAGGTTGGCTTCATTCTACCTCTAAAACAAATTCTGGTTTAAGCTCCCTCTTTGGTACCAAGAAGTGAAGCCTGTGGGAATCTTAGATAAAAGGAAAAGAGGTTTGGCAAGAACAGTACACCCGGAGTCCAGGACTCAAACCCTCCTTATTCACCAGAAGTGCCTCTCCCAGCCATCTGGAGAGGAAGCTCTGAAGTAGACACAACCCTTGTATCTTACAAGGTACCTTCCCAACCAAAACCCACCTCCTTTACGTAACCAAAGGCCCCCAATTTTATTCAACAGTTTAAAAGAAATTTACCCTGTGCTCCAGGACAGGTATTAAGGTCCCAAGGTGCTATGGACACAAGGTATAGGCAGTGCAGTGCCTACCCTCTAGAGATTCATAGTCTAGACTCTGAAAAAGTCTGAGCTGGAAGAAATCCGGGGAGATAACTGAGGTGATGGCTTTCACCCAGAGTTCTGTGGTGCCCTCAGGCTTTACAGAGGAGCTTTAAGAGTTTTGCAAAGGTTCATCTGTTGGCAGATTTCAGACAGCAACCAAGAGCTCTAACCCTTGATTTGAAACCACTGATTTGATCAAAATAGCCCCATAATTCTGATTGATCCACTTTATACTAAGGTAAATGACATAAATTATTATTCAGTGAACATATTTCCATTAATAAAGCAATATATTCACCTGCTTTATATAGTAAGATTCTGTGTAAGATTTTTTTTTTTTTTTTTTTTTTTTGTGGAGACAAGAGTCTCACTTTGTTGTCATTGGTAGAGTGCCATGACTACCTCAAACTCTTGGGCTCAAGCGATTCTCTTGCCTCATACTCCTGAGTAGCTGAGACTACAGGTCCCTTCACAATGCCCAGCTATTATTTTTATTTATTTATTTATTTTTTTAGAGGCTAAGTTTCACTCTCGTTTAGACTGGTCTCAAATCTGTGAGCTCAGGCAATCTGCCTACCTGGGGTTCCCAGAATGCTAGGATTACAGGTGTGAGCCACCATGCCTGGCCCTTTGTTTTGAGATAGAGTCTTACTCTGTCACCCTGGGTAGAGTGCCATGGCGCCATAGCTCACAGCAACCTCAAACTCTTAGGATTGAGCAATCCTTTTGCCTCAGTCTTCTGAGTAGCTGGGACTACAGGTACCCACCACAATGTTTGCCAGTTTTTCCATTTTAGTAGAGATGGGGTCTCATTCTTGCTCAGGCTGGTCTCAAACTTCTGAACTCAAGGAATCCACCTACCTCAGCTTTCCAGAGTGCTAGGATTACGAGCATGAGCCACCATGCCTAGCCTCTGTATAAGAGATCATTAAAAGATACTTTTAAAGGTCCATCTTATTTTGACAGAAGAAGAAATAGACCCAGAGAAAAGAAAGGACTCATCCAAGGTCACAAAGCCTGACAGAAGTAAAACCTGGTTGAAAGGCAGGCTCCCCTCCTAACCAGAACACCTTTCAAGCATCCAGACAAGTCTAAATTAAGAATTGAGTTGGGTTAGGGACTTCCTTCTCAGTGGAATCTTTGTAGGGTTAGAGAAGATATTCCAGGATACTTCATAATAGTGCAACCAGCCCAACAAATCACCATTTTCTCTATCATATGACCTTATGAAGCCTGAGCTTTCAACAGGCCTCAGGACAGGGCTTCTGTCACAAGCACTACCCTGCTGCTTGCTCTATTTCCTGGGGCTTGTTGGGATTCCCTTAAGCCAGGGCCTGGTCCAGGAAAAGCTGAAATTTACTACTTGGTCTACGTGGCTTGACTCCCAGAGGCTGGGTCTGAGCTCTAAGCCTCTTGCCTGCCTTTCCTGGGGACTCACATCCCTTGCCTTGTTCCTGCTCCACCTCATCCATTCCATTCCACCTCCTCCCTCACAGGTGTTCACCCCTTTAACACCCCCTTGCTGGCAGACATCCTTGTAGGCCCTCCCTCTTAGTCACCACTCCCCCTGAAACCACTACTGCTGCTTCAGACCCCCTGCCTTTTATCTTGCCCCAGAAGCCAAGCCCTCCGGTCCCTTAATTGTACAGGTTGCTCTTTTTCTGAACTCACTCCAATTGAGCTCCATAAATTGTAGATAATTGGACTGTCTCACTCAGATTACGAGCCCCTGGGGCAGTGTCTTCTTGGTCTGATAAAGCCCTGCCCAGAAAGGGAGGGGGTGAAGGGTGGGGCACAGAAGAGGCCAGCCTAGGGATTTGTGCCAGAGGAGAAGGCACAGGATCACAGTATACACATTTCTTCATTGCTGGGCATTGCATACTTGGTCCTTGCTGCCTGCCCTAGTCCTCTTATGTCAGTGACTATGTGAGGAACCAGTGCTTCTCCACACACAATGTTGGCAGCAATTGTCTAATTTATAAAGTGGTTTTTCAAATACTGTCAAAGATAGGATTCTGGATAAAAGACCCTCCTATTGTGGGCACCTGATTGAGTCACCAGTGACTTCCCCACTGCCCACCATCTTATGACCATGCATCGCTGTGGTGCTGCAGTGGGCAAGGACACACCCTGGAGCAGTTCTTTGGCTCTTGTTATTGGACATAGAAGATACTCTTTCCCATCATTGCCCATCAAATCTCCTGAAGACAATGGAGCTCACCATCATACTCAAGGATTGGCATGGAACCCAGCACAAAGTAAATGTCTGTTGAATAAACAGGTGAATTGTTGGATGCAGTAATTGTGGTCTGTATCCTTCCAAGTTTTCAACCTCTACAAAATCTACCTCCTTCCTTCCCTTGTGGATCTAACGTCATGGAATTCCTCCAAGGGAATTAAAAGGGGAGGTAATATTGTTTATCCTCTTGATTCTAGTTGGGACTGTATGCAAATGCTCCCAAGCAGAAGGTTTTTTAAACTTTCATAAAATTAGGCTGAAAGAGAAGCAGCTGGGCTATAGTAGAAAGAACCTTCAAACTTGAAATCATAATACCTGTTGTGAGATCTGCCCTTGTGCTCATTAGCTAGAATCTAAATGGCAATGGAGGAAATGAGGCTCGAGACAGGAACAGGCTTTGTATGTCTCTCCATACAGCACTTGGACATCTATCCAGTTAACAAATTTTACTTAATATCTATTATGTGCCAAATACTTTTCATCACTCTGGGTGCTGGGTAGAAATAATCATTGAGGACCAAAACTGCAGATGGGTAGATAAGTTAGGAGGCTATATCACTAACTGTGGTAAGAGATAAAGACCTGAACAAAGGTAGAAGCAATGGAAAGAAGTATGTGCATTGCAGAGCTGTTTCAGGATTATGTTTGATAGGACTTGAGGATTAATTGAATGTAAGGGCTGAAAGAGAGAAGCCACTCTAGATAACTAAACCCAGATTTCTGTTGTGAGACAGAGTGGATAATGCTGTCACCAATAAAGACAAGAAACACATGACTCTGGTTTCATATTCTGATGGAAGAAGATTCTGGATGATAATGAGTTTAGTTTGGGACATGTAAAATTGGAGAAGGTGATAGAGGAAGAGAGAGTCGATAGACAGTGGATATTCAGGCCAAGAGCTCAGGCAAAAATCTTGGGCTGAAATAAGAGTTTTGGGGAATCCTTATGAAACTATATATAGAGAAAAGATTAGGGCTAAGGATGGAATCTTTAAATTTGTCAAATTTTAAAATACATTTAAGACTATGTATGATGCAAGCAAAGACACTTAGAAGAAGACTTAGACTTCAACTTGAAAGGATACCATTCTTACTTGATTTCATGATGCCACTTTCCATTCAAGAATCAGTCTAGCAGGTAGGAAGTGAGCCATTCTAGGGGAAAATTAGTCATGGGAGCCAGAATTGATAGGGAAAGAAACACAGAGGGGGACTCCTAGTAAGTTAGAAAAAGTGGCATTTCTAACTCTAATAATGGTAAGGTCAAAAGTTTTAATGAGATGTAAGAGGTACCAGAGTAGGGAGTATAAGAGCTAGAATATTGTAATAATACTCTTGGGACATCAGAATTCAGAGGTAGTGAGATTCTAGGTAATGCCAGAGTCAAGGTATGACAATGAATTTGATGTTCTGAAGAGTAGTAGAAGTGAAGTCATTAGAGTTGAGAGTACCAAAGATCTGTGAGACCACAGCAGTGGCCCTGCATCCTGGCTTGTGATGTAAGTAGCAATGGAAATCTTGAAAATCTTCATTGCAATCCTGGTATACTAAAATTACCTGACAAATTTTTAAAATATCCATACTAAGGCCGTATTTAGGAATTCAGATTCAATTGAGTTGGTCCCAAGCATTAGTGCTTTAAAAAACTTTTAAAAGTGATTGCAGATCAAGAACCACTGGGCTATAGATGGCTGGAATCATCCACATGAATGTTGAAATCATCCAATGTGGCAACAGGAATTGGAATAGAGAAGTAAGATATAAAGTAAGAGTGAGTGTGAAAATCATCTGACAATAAAGAGAAAATGGATGACAGTAATGGTGGATAGAGGAAGATAGAGGGTGATAATAGCATATGGAAGTATTGAAGGAAGAGGGGATTTCACATGATAGTAGAGAGCAATGGTCTGGAAACAACAACAGAGTTTTAGGTGATGTCAACCCTACTTTGAGGCAATATGCTGGTGGCATGTGGGAAGAGGAACTGGTTTGTAAAAGAAACGCTGTGCCCATGAAGAGCCTGATTTCAGCAATTAGTGATAAGAGGTTGATGGTGTACAGGAGTCTTGAAGTTGCATTTCCATAGCACACATTGGAACCAGGCCTGCCATAGTGCTTGGCACCAGGGATGCCATTCATATTGGGAGTGATGGGCCTGGTGAAGAAGAAAGTCCAGAACAGCATGCTAGTGAGAGAATAAGAGAATGTTTGTGACCAGATGAGACCTCCTATCCTCATTACTTTTCTTGCTTCATGTTTTTCTTTGGCTTCATGAAGGACTGACCAACCAACAAGCAAGTTTAGCATCTCATTCATTTCAAATATGTCCTTTCCCTTACATCTCTCAATTTGCCTTTTCTCTTAAATGTGTCTCAACCTCCTAAGCCATTTACTCCTACAATCTCCTGGTTGACCTCAGCTTGAAAGGACAACATTGTGACTTAATTTCACTATGCCACCTTTCATTCGAGAGTCACAGAATCAGTGCAGGACCTGCATGATAGTGGCTTGTTAGCAGATTCAGAGAGGCTTTGCAGTTCTTTGGCTACAAGGTCCTGGCTGGGTATTCTCTTTCACAAACCTTACTCTTTTAGGCAGAAAAGATGTCATAGATAGATGTCTATCTATCATAGATGACACATATAGACAGGAGGGATCCAATAGCTAAAAGAAATCATAAAGAAAGGAAGCCTCATGTTTGGGCCCCAAGCACTGCTTATTAACTGAATGCGAGTTGGCATGACTTGGGTGGAGATTTGAAAGTAGGTTGCAAGAGAATGCGCATTTCCTATATTAATTTGGCCTAACACAAGCTTCTGCTGTAAGGTGGCTAATCTATTTTCAAAGGAAAGGCTGATGTGATAGTGTTCTGCTCCTACCTCATCCATGTTTCAGCTCACTATCAGAGATATTCAGTCTAGAATGAGTGTGCACAGCACTAACTCAGGGTAGGAAACACCAAATCATATCTTGCTTGGGCCTTGAAATGCATACATGCATCCATACCCACTCTTAGCTCCCTGTAGAACTTTCAGGATCAGTCAGTCCCCCCTTGATCAAGGCTCCAAGACTGGGCAGTGTTTCTCAAGCCCAGGGGAGGAAGCAATGGGTGTGAATGAGCGTTCACAGCCTGTGATAGAATTATAGGATGACTCTCTCCCTCCATGATCCACATTCTTGTATAGTCCTTGCTCCTTGAGTGTGGGTGTAATTGGCAAATATGATGGGTTATCTCCCATGATTATGCTACTATACAAAAAAGGGGATATTTTGGATGTAATTAAGGCCCATAAACAATTGACTTTAAGTTAATAAAAATGGGGATTATATTTGATGGGCCCTGACTTAATCAGGTGAAATTGAATTTTCAACAAACAATGCTGCTGTATCTGGATATTCATAGGCAAAAGATAAAACTTGACCTGGATTTAGCACAAAATTAGGTCAAAGTGGACATAGATTTAAATATAAAATGTAAAAATATATAACTTGTAGAAGAAAACATAGGAGAAAAATCTATAAAACCTAGGAATTGTTGAAGAGTTCTTAGACTTAACACAAAAAGCATAATCCATTAAAAATTAAAAAACTTAAATTCATTAAAGGTAAAAACTTCAGTTTTGTGAAAGATTCTGTGAAAGAAAAGACAAGCTATAGACTGGTAGAAAATATTTTCAAACCACATGTCTGACAAAGAGCACATATCTAGAAGATATGAAGAACTCTCAAACCTCAACAGTAAAAACATAAACAATCCAGGCAGCGCCCATAGCTCAGCTGGGCACTGAGAATGCTGGACACATACACTGAAGCTGGCAGGTTCAAACCCTGCCCACCTGGGCCTACTAAACAACAATGACAACTGCAACAACAACCAAAAAAATAGCTAGGCATTGTGGCGGGTGCCTGTAGTCCCAGCTACTTGGAAGGCTGAGGCAAGAGAATCACTTAAGCCCAAGAGTTTGAGGTTGCTATGAGCTGTGATGCCACAGCACTCTGCCAAGGGTGACATAGTCAGACTCTGTCTCAAAATAAATAGATAGATAGATAAATAAAAATAAATAAACAATCCAGACCAGGTATGGTGGCCCGTAATCCTAGCACTCTGGGAGGCCAAGTCAGGTGGATTGCTTGAGCTCACAAGTTCGAGAACAGCCTGAGTAAAAGCAGGACCCTGTCTCTACTAAAAATAGAAAAATTAAAGCAAGAGGATCACTTGAGCCCAAGAGTTGGAGATTTCTGTGAGCTATGATGCCACGGCACTCTACCCAGGGCAACAGCTTGAAGCTCTGTCTAAAAAATAAATAAATAAAAATCCAATTAGAAAATAAGTGAAAAGCATGAAGTGGTATTTCACTGAAGAGAATATACAGATGGCAAGTAAGCACTTGAAAAGATATTCAACATCATTAGCCATTAGGGAATTGCTAATTAAAACCACCTATCCAAAAGGCTAAAAAAATGACAGCACCAAATGTTGGTGAGAAAGCATGAGAAACTAGATCACTCATTCTTTGCTGGTGGAAATGTAAATGTAAAATAGGGCAGCAATTCTAGAAGAGAGTATGGAAGTTTCTTTAAAACTATACATAAATTTGCCATATAACCCAGCAATCAAATTCTTGGTCATTCATCACAGAAAAATGAAAATCTATGTTGATGAAAAAATCTGCACACAATTTTTCATAGCAGTTTTATTTGTAATAGCCAGAATTGAAAACAACCAAAATGTCTGTTACTAGGTGAATTGTTATACAAACTGTGGTACATCCATAGTATAGAATAATACTATGGCCAGGGACTACCATAGGAATGGATTTTTGATATATTCAAAAGCTTGAATGGGTGTGTCAAAAGAATAATTATGCTGAGTGGGGGGTAAATCCAACCTCAAAAGGTCCCATACTATATGCTCTATAACATTCTCAAAATGACAAAATTATAGAGCTGAGGAGCAAATGAATAGTTGTCAGGGGTTGGTGATGGTAGGAGGGAAGAAGGCAGGTATGATCACAAAGGGGTAGCACAAGGGAATAATTTAAGGTATGAAACAGTTCTGAATATTGAATGCAGTGGTGTTTTCAGGAATCTACACATAACAGAATGGCATAGAAGTATCACACACATTGTACCAATGTCAATTCCCTAGATTTGATACTGTATTATTAATTATATAAGATGTAATTGTTAGGGAACACTACACAGAAGCTCTCTGTATTATCTTTTACAACTTCCTGGGATTCTATAAATATTTCAAAATAAATGAGAGAGTGTGAAGCAAAAAGAGAGGGAGAGAAAGAGAGAGAAAGAGAAAAAAAAATGTGTGAACATGCATGCCACAGCAGACACTCTTTTTGACCTTGCAGAAACAATTGTGTCCAAACTACCTATAGAAGGGGCTATGTGGCAATGACCTCAAGGTGGCCTCTGGGAGCTGAAAGTAGTCCCTGGCCATAACCAGCAAGAAAATGGTAGTTTAAGTTCTAAAAATACGAGGAACTGAATTTTACCAGCAACCAGTGAGTTTGGAAGAAGACCCCAAGTTTCAGATGATATTGCAGCCCTGTGAACACCTTGATTTCAAGCTATTAAAACCCTGAGCAGAGGACCCAGCTAAGCTGTTTCCAGTCTCCTGATGCATGGAAACTATGAGATAATACATTTTTATTGTTTTAAGCCACTAAATTTATGGTAATTTGTTATGCAGCAATAGGTTAACTAATGCACATCCCCAGGAGTAAGAGGCTATTGAACAACTGGGGGCTTTGTTTCCAAGGTCCACAGTTGGGGCCTATATATTCTGACAAAAGAAACCAGCAACATCAGGAGGGAGGAGCCAGTCTTGGAATTGAAGCAGATGCTCGTGGTCTTTCCCCAGCAAATATGATTTTTCAGTTCAGAGTCTTGAACTGCTTCCAAACCAATCCAGCTCTGCTGGCTCCTTGACCCTGCAGTCGGCTGTCACATCCCAAATATGCTGTTCACAGTCACAGATGAATTGCACATTGATGACACTATGCACTTGCCCTGCTTCTTGCTGTAGATTTTCAGCTGTAACTAATTCCCTTTGCAACTTTCTTGGCCTCTCCTGTGGAGGTGTCCTTGCACCCAGAGCCTCAGCAGCTCCAGCAGTCCTGCTCAGTTCATAGGCAGCTGTATCAGGCTAGCCTGAGCCTAAGAAAATGACCCTTTCTCCATCTCTTCTAGGCCCCAGAACTGGGGCCAGCAAGACATCCAGGCTGACTCTCAGTGAATGCCAGAAAGGTCAAAGACATAGAGTAGGACTGAACAATTGGGCTGGGAGCTTTCTTTCAGTCTTGGTTTTTGATGCTGTGTATCATGGTCGCTGTATATTATTCTGCTCAAACTGCCATAACAAAATACAACAGACTGCATAGCTGAAATAACAGAAATTTATTTTCTCAGTTCTGAAGGCCTGGAAGTCCAAGATCAAGGTTACAGCCAAATTAGTTCCTAGTGAAGGCTCTCTTTTTGGCTTGTATATTGCCATCATTATATTGTATCCTCACGTGGATGGAGGGAAAGAGAGATCTGATGTCTCTTCCTCATCCATAAAGGCACCAGTCCTATGACGTCATTTAACCCAGTGGTTCTCAACCTTCCTAATGCTGCAACCCTTTAATACAGTTCTTCATGTTGTGGTGACCCCCAACCATAAAATTATTTTCGTTGCTACTTCATAACTATAATTTTGCTACTGTTATGAATCGTAATGTAAATATCTGATATGCAGGATGTATTTTCATTGTTACAAAGGGGTCACAACCCACAGGTTGAGAACTGCTGATTTAATCTTTATTACTTTCTCATAGGCCCCATCTCTAAATATAGTCACATTGGGATTTAGAGCTTCAACATATGAATTTTCAAGGACATAACTTTCAATCCACAACAGTCCTTCTCAGCTGCTGACATTCACAAATCTGTTTCAGTATAAGCAGGCAGGGATAGCAAGTGAGGAGAGTAAAAGCTACATGGTCATGCCCTCATAGGCTTGATGAGTCTCAACTGCAGTCTTAAAATGTGGTACAGTGGAGTGGAAAGAACATGGCCTTCAGTATCAGGCACAGGTTTCCTATTACTGGTTGTGAGACCTCAAGTAAGGAAGTTATTTATTTGTTTATGACAGTCTCAAGCTGTCACACTGGGTAGAGTGCTGTGGTGTCATAGCTCACAGCAACCTCCAACTCTTGGGCTCAAGTTATCCTCTTGCCTCAGTTTTTCCATTTTTAGTAGGGACAGGGTCTCACTTTTTGCTCAGAGTGATCTTGAACTCGTGAGCTCACGCAATCCACCTGCTTCAGCCTCCCAGAGTGCTAGGATTACAGGTGTGAGCCACCACGCCCATTCTTGAGTAAGCTATTTAAACTCTCTGAGCCTCTGTTTCCTCATCTGTCAAATGGAGATTATAATACATAATTTTCAAGAATGTTGTCATGATTAAATGAAATTATGCATGTAAAAGCACCTATCTGTATCTCTTATATAGTGGGTATGCAAGAAAGATGACTGCCCTTCCCCATTGGTCCTCTCAGCCCTTTGTCATACCAGTCACTCTCACCAGATCCAATGCATACTCTGATGACTACTCATGCTCATCTCCTTTTCTCTGAGTAGAAGATAGAAAGCTCCACAGCCCTGAATTAGAGGCCGCATGCATTAAGCAGAATTTCTAAGAATGGCCCTGGGATCCCACATCCTAATTCCCAGAACCTGTAAATGTGATAAACGATGTCTCCCAGGCTTGTGTTATGTTATATGGCCCAGTTGACCTACAAAAAGAAGATTCAATGGAATATCATTCAGTCTTTAATAAGATGAAAATTCTGAAACATGCTATAACATGGACAAATCTTCAAAACATGATACTAAAAGAAATAAGCAAGTCATAAAAACACATATTGTATGATTCCATTTATATGAGGTAATTAGAATAGTGAAATTCACAAAGACAGAAAATAGAATAGTGGAGAGTTGTTGTTTAATGGGTATAGAGTTTCAGTTTGAAAGGATGAAAATGTTCTAGAGATAGATGGTGGTGATTTTTGGTCAACAATATGAATATACTTAATGCCACTGAATTGTACACTTAGAAATGGTTACATGGCATATTTTATATATTATATCACAATAAAAGGAGACTATCTGATAGATCTAATCTAATCCCACAAGCCCTTAAACTTTTCCCAACTTGTGGCAGGAGAGAAATGCAATAGGAAAAGGCAGAGGGGGGCACTGTTGCTGGTTTGAAGGTGAAGGGGTGTGTGTGAGGAGAGATGCAGGCAACCTTTCAGAACAAAAGAGATAGACAGCAGGAAATAGGACCTTACACCTACAACTTTACCAATAATCTAAATGAACTTGGAAGTGGAGTATTACTCATCCCCCAGACAAGAGCCCAGGGATGAAACTTTCATCTTGGTCTTATGAGACTATAAGCAGGGTACTCAGGTAAGCCTACCCAGACTTTTGATCTACAGAACTATCAAATAATAAATATGTGTTGTTTTAAGCTTCTGAATTGGTGTTAACATCTTACAATAGTCATAGAAAACTAATATAGAGGTCTTGAAGTTTTTAGTCATGTGAGGAGGCACCATCATAGGCTCTAGAAGTATGCTGTTGTCAGCTTTATTCATTTAAGATATTTCTGCATGCATGTACTCAACATATTTGTGGAATGAATTCTATGTACAAGACACCGTACTAGGCCTTGAGAATACAGTAACAGAGCTTAGAGAGACCTGTGGAAGTTCCAGCCTGGCCCAAGGACACTATTCCCTCCCTCTGGGCAAGGCTGAAAGATGTGACGTGCATGGCAGCCTGATCTCCAGCAGAATATCCTGATCTGTTATCAGAATCTCCTTGGGACCACCAGAATCTGAATGCTTAGCTCCATTTTCTAATGGTTATGCTGGATGTGAAAAAAAAGGGCAGCAACAGAAAGATGTAAGCTGGGAAAATCTTTCTGAAATCCACAGCCTGGGCACTGCAATTCTACTCCATCATGTACAGATACTCCTCAGGGGTACTTTTGGGCATTAGGTAGGGCTCTCAGTATCTTGGGGCAGTCTGAGGCCCAAAAATTTAAATGGAAGAAACTGCTTGGGTTTCTGAAAGAATAAGGGGGGAGGGGAGGGAGAAGTGAATGTTATCAAGGCCACTTTCAAGGTTCTGAGTGACCATTTGGAAAGGAAACCCAGAGATGGAGGCATGTGGTGGCAAATGTGCTTGGAGAGTATTGTTAATGTGTTTGGGGATGGTGAAAGATGTGGAAGAGATGGACAAGGTACACAGGGGAGATGGGCAAGAGCCCAGGCTTGTGAAGCCAAAAGAATTGAAGTGAGATTATAGTGGTGAGGCTAGGGAGGAAGGGGCAACACTGAATAAGAGGCACGATCCTGGCCAAGCTCCACAACTATAAGGTTGGGTGTAGACTAGGCTGTGGAGACCCAATCCCTCTTCCAGGCCCTCCTGGGCAAAGTTGGGCCCTAGACCTTGGGGCAAGTGCCAGGGGTGGGGACAGGGTCATCTCAGCACTCCAACCCCTTACCAGCCCTTTCTGACTCACTGGTAATCTATTTATGTGTTTATTTGCAAGATTGGTTTCTGGTTTTGGTGAAGGGGAGCCTGGCTCCCTGCCCTTGGGCCCCCAGAGCTGAGTTAAATTCCCCATTAAGGCAAGCTGAAGCTCCCTGCCCCATTTGGCTGACTTCCCTCTGTCCTTGCTGTTCCTTGGGCCCCTGACTGGTAGACGAAGAAGTCTGTGGGCTGGCAGGGGATGTCTGGTCCTTCAGGACTGGCCAGAGAAGCAAAGGGCTCTGGTTCCCTACAGGCCCAGACATCTGGGTTGGGGGAAGGGTGGGTCTGGGCAGAAAGTCAGGCTCCATAGGAACCCTGAGGAAATCAAACTGAAATCCTGCCCAGGGAAATCTACAGTTGTACAACAAGAGCTTCACTTTAATACATTTGGTAATATTTTTTTTGTTGTGTTTATTCAGACTGTAGCAACTGCAGGAGAGGCCTGTGAGAGGGGCAATGAGACTAGAGCAGGGTGGCAGGATGGAGAGAAGGTAAAGGCTGGGTTGCCATGGAAGGACACAGCCTAGGGAGAGGAAAGGCATGAGGTACAGGCAGTTGGGGCCTGAGAGAATAAATCCTGGGAAATGCAGGACTGTGAATGAAGAGAGAGAGGAAGGGGAGGCCCAATGAAAGCCTGACTGAGGAGGCAAATGGTGTGGATAATGGGGGCAGGGGATGGAAGGCACAAAAGAGTGACTCTTTTACTGTTGATGGATATTGTCTGCTACCATAACTCAGCATGTGAAGCACTTTTTTATTGCAAAACTGCAGAGAATTCTGGAAGTTCATTCCCAAGGATAGGAGAGGGGCACCTGATGAATCATCAGATTAACCCTGGGGAAATCGGTGGAGTTCATAACCTGAACTGGGAAAGGCCTGATGATTTATTGGGCTCCAAACCTGTCAATCCTCTCTATTCTGCCAACGGACTGAAAACTAAAGGTGTCCTTTAGAAAAGACACTGGAACACTATGAGTGCTGTAATAGAGGAAGGGAGTTTTGAAACAGGAAGTCAAGGAGTCTGCCACTGCCGTTTGAAGGGGACTGACCTGAATCATAGAGCTAGAAAAGACCTTATGATTATCTAATCTAACCTCTTTATTGTACATTCAGGGAACTGGATTTCAAAGAAGGGAAGTAATTTGTTCAAGGTCACAGAGTTAGTGAACTAAGCAGACAAACAAAAAGGCTACATAGGCTACTAGAGAGAAGGATCTGCAAATATTTGGCGAACAGTGCCACTTCCTGCTCCTGTGTCTATGGTGGACACTGCATCCCAATTTCAGTGCTGACTCTACTTAGAAGTCCTTCTTAATGGAGTATGCTAGGCAACAACTACCAATGGGTCAACATTGACATGGAAAAATGAAAGCAATTTGTAATTTCAAGTCTAGAATAACAGCTATGTGTCACAAATGGGTGGAACTAGTCCTGATAGTAATTGATTAGATGCTATTATCTAATGTTCTTTAGGTTGCAAACAACAGAAGGAAGTGCTACCTTCAGGAAAGGCAGGAAGCAGGCTGCTTTATAGACCTAACAGTAGTAGCTGATGGCTCTCCTCATTAAAGCACTCATACAACTTAGCATTAATGACTGGATGCCAGACTTTGTGTCTCCCAATGCTAGTTTCAATCCTTAGAAAGTGAAGTTGATTGGATGAAATTGGAACAGATTTTTAAACCCTAGAACAAAAAGTTATAGATAGAGGACATGGTCACAAATTATAGGGTGGACTTGACTACTGGGCCACTGAACTGGGGCATTCCCATTGAGTGTTGCTCATGATCGATCTTTTTAGCTGTAATTAATAGCAAATACATCAATAAGTGACTCCAGCTATGAGGGCAATGCATTGTCTTTTCAATAAAATATCCAAGGATAGGGAATCCCACGACTAGCTATTTCATCATCAAAGACCTTGCCTATTTCCATGTCTTAGCAAAGGAGAGTAGGAAAATAGCTACAGGTTAGGCAATAGGTAGTGGTTCTCACAAGGGTTCTGTTGTGGGCCAGACCACCACCAGAAGAGGTGTCTGCCAGATATGTTTCAGGGAAACCCAAGGAGACCAAGAGAAATAGGCTAGAGTGAAGGTGAGCTTTTTCATAGACCAGAGCCATAGAAGCCTCTAAGAGGGGTTACAGAAATACTTGCTACAATCCCTGAAGTGCAAGAGAGGTCTCCTTAGGGCTAGATAAGGAGGTGCTTTCTTTACCCATAGGACCAGGAACCAAGATAGTTCTCTCAGGGTTACAGAAAGACAACTCAAGACAAGTATAGAGTTCTCCTAGGATTAGGAGGTAATCTAGCAATGTTCTCCACACCCCTCCCCTCTCCCCTTCCACAAAGCTAAGTTAATAAAGCAGATTCTGGAAAGGATAGAGAATCCCACTAGCCCTAATGGTGGCACAAACCCAAACTTTCCAGGCAATGAGGCTGAATAGCATGGTGAAGCATCCAACTCAGACAGGACTGAAGCCAAGAACAGGAATGGGGATTAAGTGCTCTATAACAGGCAGCTAAGCCCACACCTGGAAAGATCTGAGACCCATTAGGCAAATAATTCAGTCTTCTGTAAACTCATTTATTTCTAGGGTTTTATAATTTTAAAAAAATCATTGTGAGAAAAGTTCTTTTTGAAAATTCCTTTCTTGTTTTAGATCCATTCAGGTGAAAGGCATTTGGGCACCTAAGGATCAAAACAGTTAGGAAGATTATGATGCTCCTAAAGGGGAGAAATGAAAGATGACTGTGATGGACCCAGTTGAAGTCTTGGGTTGAGAAGGTGGAGCCAAGTGAGTGAGGTGGCATTTCTGTGACACTTAATGGTTCTTCCTGAACTTTTCCATCTTAGAGGGGAAATGCAGATAACTATGGTGTGTAGATAGTATACTATTTGGGGGCTTTGGATCTAAAGGTAATATGAAGTTGATGAGGAATCAGATTATGACCCTTTTAAGGAAAAACTACCTCTAGAGGGGTTCAATATTTTTCTGTCTCTCTCACCTTTGCCTTTGTCTTTCAGTATATATGTGACATTGTGCAGATTACCTAATCTCACAGAGCCCCATTTTCCTCATATTTAAGGTAGAAATGCCAGGTAGAGGATTAAACAAGAATTAAGTGAGATAATACACAATGTATTTGACATTCTTGGCCCAAAGCAGCAGATGATCAAAGAGTATCAATGAAGGCCCACAGCTCAGTGGGTAGGGTACCAGTCACATACTCCAGAGCTGGTGGGTTAGAACCCAGCCTGGGCCTGCTAAACAACAATGACAACTACAACAACAAAAAATAGCCAGGCATTGTGGCAAGTGTCTGTATTCCCAGATACTTGGGAGGCTGAGGCAAGAGAATAGCTTAAGCCCAAGAGTTTGATGTTGCTGTGAGCTATGATGCCACAGCATTCTACCAAGGGCAACATAGTGAGACTCTGTCTCAAAAAAAAAAGTGTCAACATAGTCAACAAAGCTTTCTTTCTTTTTTCTTGCTTCAGTGTGTGTGTATATATCTGTCTGTCTTTGTGCCACACACTGTGCTGGGGCTGGATATTCAGAAATGAAATAATAAAATACCTGCCCTCAAGTATATTCCAATCTATAAAAGAAGTTATAGTTAGGAAAACACCATTTATAATGAAGTCTCTAGAAAAGGTATATATGTAAAGGCTCAGTGGGAACCTGGGGGAAGTAAGACCAAAGTCTACATGAAGAAGTCAGGGAAGGCTTCCTAGAGGAGGTAGCATTTGATCTGGGCTTTAGAGGATGAGTAGGCATTTTCTCAGTGGACAAGAATGAGAGATTCTAAGAGGGTAAGGAAACAGTATATGCTAGGCACAGAGGTATGAGAGAGCATACCTAATTCAATATTGCTGGAGGATTATGTGTTACCATATCAGGCAAAGAAGGAAAATTTCATCCCACAGTCCAGGGCATATGACTGAGGAATTTTGAGCAGTTAAGTGGCTTATCATGGTAGTAGTAATATTTAGGATGATTAGGAGGAGTAGTGGAATTTGATGTTAGAGGAAAGAGTATGATTTTAGGAAAGATGAATCCTTAATTGGAGCAATGGCAAGTGGGATGAAGAAGAGGAGATGGATTGGAAGAAGGCAGAACCTCTGGGATTTAATAATGAATTGGATATGGAGAATTAGAGGGAAAGGAGTCTAGTATCTGTCTGGCAAGTGGGCAACTGGGTAGATTTTTGTAACATGCACTAGAATAGGCAAAAGGGAGAAAAAAAGAAACACAGTATGGGGCAGGGAGGAAATGATGAGTTCCATTTTGAAATTTTATACTGAGTATGTGGGATGTCCAGTTGGAGATGTTCATAGGCAGCTCAGAAAGGAACCTATACTAGAAATAGAAAGTTATAAAATATCAGTGGTAGTTAAGAGAAAAGGAGGAACATCAACATTTCAAAGATAGGATGAGCACTTTGGAAGACAGTCTGGCAATCCTTCAAAAGGTTAAACATAGAGTTACCATTTGATTCAGAAATTCTGTTCCTAAACATATATTCAAAAGAAATGAAACACAAGTCTACACAAAAACTTGTACACAAGTGCTCATAGCAGCACTATTCACAATAGCCAAAAGGTAGAAACAACCTACGTGTCTGTCAATTGACGACTAGATAAACAAATTGTGGTATATCTATACAATGTAATGTTATTCAGCCATTAAAAATGATATACTACTACATGCTATAATAAGGATGAACTTTGAAAAATTATGCTAAGCAAAAGAAGCCACGGAAAGGTACATATTGTATAATTTCATACATAGAAAATGTCCAGAATAGGAAAATCCAGAGAGGTAGAAAATAGATGAGTGGCTGTCTAGGACTGATATGACTTGAGGGACTGAAGGTGATGGCTAAGGGTATGAAACTTTCACTTGAGGTAATAAAATTTTCTAGAATTCTTGGTGAAAGTTACACAACTCTGTGTATGCACTAAAATCTACCTAATTTCATACTTTACATGGGTGAGTTGTATGATATATGGGTTACATCTCAATAAACCTGCTAGTAAAATTTATATTTCCATGATAGGCAGAAAAAGAAAGCCCCTCATAAGAAACTGTGAAGGAAAAGTCCTAAAGATATGATGAACAAGAGCAAGTATTGGGGTAGATAGATACTCTGAAATAAGGGCAAGTCAAGAAAAGTGCTCCAAAACAGAGGTTAAATGTCAGGGACAAGCCAGGTAAAATAAAGACTTTATTTCTTCCTTTGCTTGTTTTTTTCCTGTCTGGAGAAAGGCTCATCTTAGCTGTGTTCCCTAGAAGGCAGGAGAGCCAATGCCCCCTTATACTCAAGATCAATGGCCTGTTCTTATGCAAAAGCCTAGGAGTAAATGAACAAAACAGAAGTTTGTTTATAATCGATATAGGCAGACACCAAGTGAGAGGAAAGGAAAAAATATTAGTGACAACTCTTAGGTTGATCATTCAGTCTCTTTCAGGTGACCAGTTTTAGCCTGAAAGGAGTATGACTTTTGTCAGCTGCTGGTTCCACAAGGGGTAAATGCATCAGTTAGGCATGGTATAATGAAGTAGAATAGACTTCAAATAAATACCCTTTACTTTGGCAAAGTGATCACTATAGAGCACTGAATAAGTTTTCTATGCAGAACCCTCGACAAAGTTTAATTTTTTTTGGGGGGGGCTTTTTTTATTAAATCATAGCTGTGTACATTAGTGAAAGGATGGGGTACAATGTGCTGGTTTTATATACAATTTGAAATACTTTCATGAAACTGGTTAACATAGCCTTCACCACATTTTATTAATTATTGTATTAAGACATTTACATTCTACACTTAGTAAATTTAACACATACCCTTGTAAAATGCACCATAGGTGTGGTCCCACCAATTACCCTCCCCCCCGCCATCCTCGGCCGTCCGATCTCCTCCCCCTCCCCTTTCCCTTTCATCTTGGGCTGTGGTTGGGCTATAGCATTCATATGGAAGTGTGGGTGTTTATAAATTGGTCTCGTAGTAGGGCTGAGTACATTAGATACTTTTTCTTCCATTCTTGAGATACTTTGCAAAGAAGAATATGTTCCAGCTCCATCCATGTAAACATGTAAGAGGTAAAATCTCCATCTTTTTAAGGCTGCATAATATTCCATGGTGTACACACACCACAATTTATTAATCTATTTAGGGGTCGATGGGCACTTGGACTTCTTCCATGACTTAGCAATTATGAATTGGGCTGCAATAAACATTCTGGTTCATTACTGGTTGCCAAGTGATTTTTGATCTTCTGAATATATATCTAGTAGTGGAATTGCAGGATCGAATGGTAGGTCTATTTTTAGATCCCTCAGTGATCTCCAAACATCTTTCCAAAGGGAATGTATTAGATTGCATTCCCACCAGCAGTGCAGAAGTGTTACCTTTTCTTCACATCCATGCCAACATCTATGGTTTTGGGATTTTGTGATGTGGGCTAATCTTCTTGGAGTTAGATGATATCTCTAAGTGGTTTTGATTTGCATTTCTCTGATGATTAAGGATGATGAGCATTTTTTCATGTGCCTGTAGGTCATGCACCCGTCTTCTTCAGAGAAGTTTTTCTTCAAGTCCCTTGCCCACACTGAGATGGGATCACTTGTTCTTTTCTTGCTAGTATGTTTGAGTTCTCTGTGGATTCTGGTTATTAAATTTTTGTCAGAGACATAACCTGCAAATATCTTCTCCCATTCTGTGGGCTGTCTCTTTGCTTTACATACTGTGTTCTTGGCTGTTCAGAAGATTCTTAGTGTGATCAGATCCCAGTAATGTATTTTTGGTGATGCTTCAATTGCCTGGGGATGGGGGGAGGTCCTCATAAAATATTCTCCCAGGCTGATTTCTTCAAGTGTTTTCCCTGCACTTTCTTCTAGTACTTTTATAGTTTCATGTCTTAAGTTTAAATCTTTAATCCAGTAGAGTCTATCTTAGTTAATGGTGAAAAGTGTGGGTCCAGTTTGAGTCTTTTACAAGTCATCAGCCAGTTCACACAGAACCATTTGTTAAATAGGAAGTCTTTTCCCCACTGAATGTGTTTGATTGGCTTATGAAAGATCAAATGACAGTAAGTAGCTGGGTTCATCTCTTGGTTCTCTATTCTGTTCCATACATCTACCTCTTTGTTTGTGTCAGTATAAAGCTATTTTGATCACCATGGATTTAAAGTATAGTCTGAAGTCTGGTAGTGTGATTCCTCCTGATTTGTTTTTATTTCTAAGTAATGCCTTGGCTATTTTAGGTTTTTTTCTGATTCCACATAAAATGAAGTATTATTTTTTTGATGTCTTTAAATTATGAGAGTGGAGCTTTATAGGGATTACATTAAAATTGTATATTGCTTTAGGTATTATGGACATTTTAATAGTGTTGATTCTTCCCAGCCATGAGCATAGTTTGTTTTTCCATTTGTTAACACCTTCAGCTATTTCTTTTCTCAGAGTTTCATAGTTCTCTCTCTCTCTCTCTCTCTCTCTCTCTCTCTCGCAGTTTTTGGCCGGGGCTGGGTTTCAACCCACCACCTCCAGCATATGGGGCTGGCATCCTACCCTTTTGAGCCACAGCCGCCGCCCTCATAGTTCTCTTTATAGAGATCTTTCACTTCCTTTCTTAGGGAAATTCCCACATATATTTCACCTTCTTTGGAACTACTGTAAAAGGAATAGAGTCCTTGACTGTTTTCTCAGCTTGACTACTGTTGGTATATATAAAGGCTACAGATTTATGAGTGGTGATTTTGTAACCTGAGGTGTTACTGTATTCCATGATCACTTCCAAGAGTTTTGTGGTTGAGTCTGTGGTGTTTTCCAGATATACAATCATATCATCTGTGAAGAGTGAAAGTTTCAGCTCTTCTGACCCTATATGGATACCCTTGATTGCCTTTTCTTCCCTAATTGTGATGGCTAAGATTTCCAATACAATATCAAAAAGCAGTGGAGACAAATGGGCAACCTTGCCTGGTTCCTGATCTGAGTGTAAATTATTTCAATTTAACTCCATTCAATACAATATTGGCTGCAGGTTTGCTATAGATGTCCTCTATCAGTTTAAGTAATGTCCCTTCTATACCAATTTTTTAAAGTGTTCTGATCATGAAAGGACGGTGGATATTATCAAAAGTTTTTTCCCCATCAATTGAGAAAATCATATGATCATTGTTTTTTAGTTTGTTTATGTGAGGAATTATATTTATAGATTTACATATATGGAACCAATCTTGACACCCTGGGATAAAACCCCCTTGGTCATGGTGTATAATTTGTTTGATGTGTTTCTGGCTTCTGCTGGATCTTATTGAATATTTTTACATCAATATTCATTAGAGATATTGGTCTATTTTCTTTTCTTATCAGTTCTTTTCCTGGTTTGGGAATCAAGGTAATGTTTGCTTCAGAATGTGTTGGGTAGTATTCCATCTTTTTCTATATTTTGGAAAAGGTTGAGGACTATAGGTACTAGCTCCTCGTTAAAGGTTTGGTAGAATTCTGACATGAAGCCATCTGGTCCTGGGCTTTTCTTTTTAGGGAGATTTGTATAGTTGATGCTATTTCAGAACTTGATATAGGCCTGTTCAAAATTTCCACTTCATTCTGGCTATGTCTTGGAAGGTGGCATGCTTCTAAGTATTGCTCTATTTCCTTCAGATTTTCATATTTCTGAGAATAGAGTTTCTTGTAATATTCATTAAGGATTTTTTGAATTTCTGAGGAGTTTGTTGTTATTTCATCGTTACCATTTCTGATTGATGAAATTAGAGGTTTTACTCTTTTTGTCCTGGTTAGGTTAGCCAAAAGTTCATCTATTTTATTGACCTTTTCAAAACACCAACTTTTTGATTTATTGATCTGTTGTATAATCCTTTTTTTTTCAATTTTATTTAATTCTGCTCTAATTTTGGTTAATTCTTTTCTTCTGCTGGATTTGGGATTGGAATGTTCTTCCTTTTCCAGTGTTTGTTATGTCACATTAAGTTGTTAACATCCTTTGTTTCCATTCTCTTGAGGAAGGCTTGCACTGCTATAAATTTCCCTTTTAGGACTGCCTTTGTGGTATCCCAGAGATTCTGGTAATTCGTGTCTTCATTATCATTTTGTTCCAAAAATTTGAGAATTTCCTTCTTATCTCATCTATGACCCAGCTATCTCTCAGCATGAGGTTATTTAGTTTTCATGTTTTTGTATGAGTCTGCAGATTCCTGTTGTTACTGAGTTCAAGTTTTATTCCATGATGGTCCAAGAAGATGCAAGGAAGAATTTCTATTCTTTTAAGTTTGCTGAGTTTAGACTTGTGACTTAAGATGTAATCAATTTTGGAGTATGTTCTATGGGCTGATGAGAAGAATATGTATTCAGTTTTGAAAGGATGGAATGTTCTCTAGATGTGTGTTAAATCCAATTGTTGAATGGTTAAGTTTAAGTCTAAAATTTCCTTGCTTAGTTTCTTATTGGAGGATCTATACAACACTGCCAAAGGAGTGTTAAAATCTCTGACTATTATGGTGCTGGAGGAAATGAAGTTGTGCATGTGTGTTAGAGTGTGTCTTATAAATTGAGACACATTCTGGTTGGGTGCATAAATGTTAATAATTGAAATGTCATCATGTGGAGTGTTACCCTTAACAAATATGAAGTGACTATCCTTATCTTTCCTTACTTTTGTTGGTTTAAAGCCTATTGTATCTGTGAATAAAATAGCAACACCTGCTTTTTTCTTATTTCTGTTTGCCTGAAATATAGATGACCATCCCTTTACCCTGAGTCTATATTTATCTTTTAATGTAAGATGAGATTCTTTTTTTTTTTTTTTTTTTTGAGACGGAGCCTCAAGCTATCCCCCTGGGAGAGTGTCATGGCATCACAGCTCATAGCAACCTCCAACTCCTGGGCTCAAGCGAGTCTCCTGCCTCCGCCTCCCAAGTAGCTGGGACCACAGGTGCCCGCCACAATGCCCACCCATTTTTTGGTTGCAGCCATCATTGTTGTTTGGCGGGCTTGGGATGGGGATTCGAACCCGTGGCTGGCGCCTTAGCCAATTGAGCCACAGGCACTGAGCCAAGATGAGATTCTTGTATATAACAGATATCTGGCCTGAGTTTTTGTATCCTGTCAGCCAACTTTGCCTCTTTAGATGACAATTTAAGCCATTCACATTAATTGAGAATATTGATAAGCCTGGTAGTATTTTGGCTATCAAGTTTTTCGAAGTCCAGTGGACATTTTTAATCCTTTTGCCACTGTAGAAGTTGGAATTTAATCAAAAGTTTCTGAGTGAGTTTACTTTGGTGGTAGAGGATTATGCTGGTAATCATGGAGGATAGGTCTGAGAATATCATTGAGAGCTGGTTTAGTTATGGCACATTTCTTCAATATGAGAGTATCATTAAAGTATTTAATTTCTCCATCATAAATGAAACTCAGTTTAGATGGATACAGGATCCTGGTTGAAAGTCATTTTGTTTTAAGAGGTTAAAGTTTAATGACCACCCTCTTCTAGCTTGGAAAGTTTCAGCACTGAGATCTGCAGTCATTCTAATATCCTTTCCCTAGTAGGTTATGGTTTTCTTACATTTGGCTGCTTGCCGTATTTTCTCCTTTTTAACGTAGGCAAAGTTAATTATAATGTGTCTGGGAGATACTTTATTTGGGTTGAGTCATGCTGGGGTTGTGAAACTGTCTGCTATCTGAATTTCAGAATCTCTTGCCATGTTTGGGAAGTTCTCCACGATTATCTCTTGAAGTAGAGCATCTGGGCCTTTCAAAGCAACCTCACTGCCTTCAGGAATTCCTAAAAGGTGAATATTAGTTTTCTTCAAATTTTCCCAGAGCTCTCTGAGAGAATGATGCATGTTTTGCTCTCCACTTCTCTTCCTCTTTGAGCGTTTGGGAGCATTCAAAAGCTTTGTCTTCAATGTCAGAAATCATTTCTTCTGCCTGCTCCATTCTGTTACTGAGAGTTTCTACTGTATTTCTCAGATCTTTGAGGGCTGTAAGTTCTTGTCTCAATGTGTGAAAATCTTTCATAATTTTGTCTTTGAATTCATTGAATTCTTGAGACAACTTTTGAAATGCTCCTTGAGTTTGTAATTACAAACTTACCTCCATTCTGTTAATCTTATTTGCAATCCAAATTCTGAGTTCGGGTTTCTGACATCTCAGCCATTTGTTTATGAATGGGATCTTCTCGTGTGTCTGTCTTGTTGTTCCTTGGGGGTGTTGATCTACTCTGATTATTCATGTTGCCAGTGTTTTTCCCCTGATTCCAACCCATCATTATTTTTCACCATTTGGCTAGATGAGCAGGTGAGGTAAAATTGGATTGGGGCTCCTGGAGTAGTGATTAACCTTTGTGCAAGATCTGGAACTGGTGACTGCAGCTTTCCCCCTAGAGTTTTGTAAAGGACCTGTACAGTACTACAGCCTGAAACACTAGGGACCTGCTTAGTGTGGTGGGGCTAGGTGGTTCTTCTTGTATTCAGCTGATTTCTGTCTAATCCTAGTGAATCAGTAACTGTGGGTTGAATTCTCAGGTGTGGAGTAATACAAGCTACTAAGACACCTCACCCCCTACAGGGAACAACTTAAAAAGGAAAATCCAACCTTCCACAACAATACAACCAGTGTACCACCTTGGATGGTCCTTGGGTGACTGGCCCAGTCAGGAGTTCAAAATAAATTTTCCCAGTCAGCTCCAACTCTCAAATGGGAGAGTTCAAAAGGTCTCCAGCAACTAGATAGCAGGGGTCTGCTGGCAGCTTGAGTGTGGCACACTCCAGTGTTCCGTGTTGTCAGAAGGGCCTGCCTAGCAAATGAGTTAGTCCAGGGAGGTTGATGCCTCTTCCCACCTTGCACCTCTGCCACACTCAGTCACTGGTAACCCCACAGCACTGTGGCCCAGTTCCCTCCAATGAGCAGATGTGACAGGGGTTTGCACCTGCCTGAGTCACAGGGAGATCTCTGTCTCCTCAGCCAGGTCATTGGACTCTGCCACCAGCAGGCAGGGGGAGCTGAAGCCTGACTACCTCGGGTGCTTAGTGGAAACTAGGGAGTTTCACTCAGTTCCAGCCATGCCCCAGATTGATGTTGCTGCCACTTATACTCTGGAGGAATTTGCGTTTCTTTCCTGGCTGTATTCCATTGTCGACTAGGCACTATTTGAGTTCATAGAAAGTGCAATTCAGCCCTGCTCTGCACTGCTGCTGCTGCACCAATTCTCATGGAGCTAGTGTCTCTGTCTCCACTGCACTCTATGCTGGGGTGGGCACAGTTAGAGGTCACAAAGGGTTGTCAGTTCCTGCCCCTCTCTGAGCTGATGCCACTGCCACACCTGCTTTTGCCCAGCTATGTTCCACTGGGGGCCGGGTGCATCTTGGGCTCACAAAAGCAGCAGTTCTGACCCAGCCCCATGCTGGGAGTATGCCGCCTCTGCACATGTATTCTAGTCTACAACCCGCCGCACCCCGCCTGGGCAGGTACCACCTCAGGCATACATTTCTGTGGCTGCCATTGGAGTAGAGGCCCGGCTCCCTCTGGTTGCTAAGAGAGATGGGAAGTGTTTCTCTAAAATATCACCTGGGTATGAGCCCTATTGTTGCTGCTGCCACTGCCACCACACTGTGCCATAGGGCACCATTTCTCCCTCTCCCATATGGCTCTCTTGCACCACAGTCCTGCTTTACACCCATCTATGCCACTGATTCAGCATAGACTTGTAATAACCCTTGCCTTGTCCACACCTCTTGAGAAAATGCCCAAGAGTCTGGACTTTACTGGGGACAGGCTTCTAGACCTTGGGGTAGAAGTGGAGGGGAGTGCTGGGAGTTGAGAATTGCAGGTAGAGTATATTTTCAGTTTTATGCCTGGTGGAGAGTGCCATGGCAAATTAATGGGTCTTCTCTGGGAAAGAGTTCCAGTTTTTAGTGGCTCTCTCCCATGGGATAAAATAGGAGGAGATCTGAACTCTGCTTGCCTGTTTGTAGAAAGTACACTGTGAATTGTTCTCATGGGGGAGGGGACTCCCATCTACTTTGCTATGGGCTTTGTACCTACTGTTTGTTTCCTTGGGGTTGCAGCTTACCTCAGCAGGGGTGATATGCACTCTTCAATCTTCTTGGTTCAGCTCCAAACCATCAGCTTACTTGTTAACTTCTGTCCTTTAACTCTCTTTCTGGATAGAAGCCTCTATGGAAAGCTGGCTCCAGTCAGCCATCTTGCCTCCCTCACCAAAAAAGTTTATTTTAACCCATTAGATCTTTGCCTCCAATTCTTTTTTGAAAGAAGTTTACAACCTAAATCCATAAATGACATGTGGATATTACATCATGAGTTCCATCAGGGAAAAAGATTACATATTAATCATGTCTGTATGTCCAGTATGCAGTAGGGGATCTTATCTAACAAATCACTGTTTGAATAAAGGAATGAAGTAAATGGACATACATTAAAAATCAGCAGCATGTATAAATGTTGGAATATAGGAGAAATTAAACTCCTATTCCTTACCTCCTATAAGGGCTACGGAAGTGAGAGAAGGTTTAGTTGACAAGAGCCTACTTTTAGTTACCAGTTCAGACCAGGCATGAAAAATAGTTGAGTAGAGCTGACTAGTCTGAGATGATAGGGAGTGATGGACCTTGGGGGAAGCAGAGAGGTATACCTAGTCTAAAAGCATTCCAATTCCAACGTTTGAAAGCACTGTTCCCAACTAATGAACCTGTAGGCCCAATTTGGTCTAAGGGCCATACTTTGCTTTGGGAGATGGCAGTCAGAAATATTTGAAATAAGGCAGAAAAAAAGTTTGCGAGTTGTGGGACATGTGCATTCTAGGATTGAATTGGGGCAGATGGCTCAGAGGAAAATAACTTTGAGTGAGAGAGACTAAAAGGCCAGCCAAGGGAGAAGTAAGAGAGTTGAGAAATGAAGTTAGTTATAGCTGCCAGATGGGAGATGAGTCCCAGTGAGAGAACATGAAGAAGCCACCATAGAGGAGATAATTTGTCACTCCCTCCACTGAACTCCTATGGCATTTAGAGCATAATATCATCCTTGTATTCTGAGGTGCTTGTCATGTCACAAGACCAAGTACAGGGCCTCTGTATGATTTTTCTGTGCACGTGCCCTGACACTCTGACAAAGTAGACTGAATGAATTGTTGGATGAATGGAGCACTGAAGGAGAAGAGGTGTACTTAATGTGATAGACAGTATAGGAAACCACCCAAAAGAAGAAAGGATGTTTATTGTAGCATTATCTACAAGAGTGAAAAATTGGAAATACTTCAATAAATTATAGTATGGTGTAAGGATGTTTATTGTAGCATTATCTATAAGAGTAAAAAATTGGAAATACTTCAATAAATTATGGTATATCCGCTCAGTAGAGTATTATGTGGTCATTAAAATGATAATTATGAAGACACTGTAGGAATATAGCAAATGATTATAATGCAATGCTAAGTGACACAATCAGAATACAAAATTGCATCTATGCCATGCTTACAAGTATGTAAAAATGATTTATACACATGGCCAACCCCTGAAAAAGGGAACATAAAAAAAGGAAACAGATGATTCATTGTGGTGGCAGGATTGTTATTGAATTAGTTTTTCATGTTGATATTGTTGTTTATGCTGTGTCAAAGAAAAAATAAAGTTGATACGTAAGAGACAAACTGAACCCATGACCTTGAAAATTGGACTAAAAAGGCTGGTGCCAGTGATGGGGATCCCAAAAGTTCATGCAGTTAGTAAGCAGCAAAACTTCTGGTCTTCTGATTTTAAATTTCTTACTCTCTCAATTACAGTACAGGTACAGTCTGCCCAGGTCACAAATAGCCACATAGCCCTGGCTTTGTATTCCAGACTTAATTTTGTCTTCTCCACTTACTGTGCGACCTTGGAGTAGTTTATATAATCTCTCCAAGACTCACTTCCCTTATCTTTAAAATGAGAATAACAATGGTACCTACCTCATATTGTTGTGGTGAGGATTAAATGAGTTAATACATGTAAACCACTCTAGCACAATTCTTGACTCACAGTGAGTGCTGGGAGGTATTTTTGTCATTTATAAGTTGTGCTTCAATCCTTTCCTCAAGGATACATCCTGACCTTGGGGTGGGGGAAGAGAGAAGGTGTGACTCAGAGTCTGCTTTTGCTCAGACTCTCTAATGCTGGGCTCCTAGTGGCTAGCCTCTTTGCCCAGAGGTTCAAACACCTTGGGCCTGGGTCCCTGACATGTGATTTTTCACAGCTGGCCCTCTTTAATGAAAATTGGCTTCCCTTTGAGATCTCACATATCCATTTATTTCTCCATTCAAGTCCAGGCCTACTGTGCTGCATACTGGCCTTAATTGCTTTTTAAATCTTGGCTCCCAGCCCCCATCAATTCACCCAGATCTTACCTACCTGATTTCACTTCAGCCTTGTCCTGTCAGGTCTTGGTCAACCAGAGTCTTGCTCCTGAAGCATTTCTGAAAAGAAAAATCACCAGATTTGTACATTCTCTGTCTTTATGGAACAAGGGACTTAGACAAGACAAGAGACCCCAGATTTATTTCTTTTCTTTTTTTAGGGTCTCACTCTGTCACCCAGGCTGGAGTACAGTGGTATGCTCATTAGTTCACTGTAACTTCAAACTCCTGGGTTCAAGTGATCCTCCTGCCTCCGAGCACCTGGGACTATAGGTACCTACCACCACACCCAGCTAATTTTTTTTTTTTTTTGTAGAGATGGAGATCTTACTATGTTGACCAGGCTGTTTCTCAAACTCCTGGCCTCAAATAATCATCCTGCTTTGGCTTCCCAAAATGTTGGAATTACAGGCATGAGCCAGTACACCTAACCAAAGATGTTTTACCTAATGGCAAAATAAGAAAGTAGTAGCAACAGGCTGGTCATCTGTCTTCACTGATTGTAGTCTACATTAGTGACAGAGAATCTGAAAAACCCAAAAATGCCTGAATGTGCTTTATAGTATTAGTTTCCTACGGCTAATTTAACAAATTACCACAAAGATGGTGGCTTAAAGTAGCATACATTTATTTTCTCACAGTTCTAAGGGCCAGAAGTCCAAAATCAATTTTACTGCGTTGAAATAAAATGCTGGCAGGGAAGCCAGAAAATCACCCTACAAGATGGAGTCTGAGAAGCTAAGCTGAGGTAGTACAGCTGACCTCGTTTGCTCAGCCTACATTCTTGCCTCCCATACCTTATCTAGTTAAGGTTTCTCAATGATTGTGAGAATGTTTATCTCAAAAGATCTGGGGGGAGGTAGTAACATGTATGCAATAAGTGTCATTATATTGTTAAAGATTACGTTTATGTTGTTTAAGTATTATTACCTTGTTAAAGTAAAAGCTTACCTTTATGTTGTTTCCTGATGATTATTTTAGATAAAGTTGAAATTTTCTAGTTTTATTTCCTTGTATCCCATTATAAAAGCTATTAGAATTATTACTGAAGGAGAACAGATTTGAGAAGCTACTCTCGCTGTTCTCCAGAATCTCTGGCCTACTGACAATAAAGCTTGGTGGATGTAATACCCAACTCTGCATATTGGCTGGACAGTGATAGGCTGGCAGACTCTCTTCTCTGGTAAGAGCAGGGCTTTGCTCCCTCTAGAGGCTGTAGAGGAGAATCTGTTCCTTGCTTCTTCCAGCTTCTGTTGGCTTCTAGCAGTCCGTGGTCTGTGGCCACATCACTCCACTCTGCCTCTGTGGATATGTTGCCTGTTCCTATTGTCTGCATGTCAAAGTTCCCTGTGCCTCCCTCTTACAATATAAGGAAACATAACTATCTTTAGAGCTACCCAGAATAAGTCACACTAATTGGCCCATCTCAAGACCTTTAATTTAAATGACATCTGCATTATGTTTTTTTTTTTTTTCTGGTGTATATAATAACAGTCACTGGCTTAGGGCATCCTGAGGTGGATATATTTTGAGGAACAATTTTTTAGCCTACTACATACTCCAAGGTGTTTTCTCCTTTAATTCCTATCACGCCTTCTGCTTATCACCTCCTGTCTGAGAAATAAGGCCATTCAAGCTTCAAAGCTTTTCTTTGTGTCTCTTCTGTCTTGTTTATGGTCTGTTTGCTGTACATTATTTGTTTGAATGGCAACTGCAGGGCTCTGAGAACCCAGCACCCTGGGAATTCTAGCATTCTTCTGAGAGACTCCCTCTCTTTGACTGTGTATCTGGGCCTCACTGGGGGAGACTTTGAAGGGCTGAGTGATTTGTTTCTCTGGAGACGCTGAACAATTACTCGCCTGGAGCTTCCTGTCCGTGCCTGAGTCCCATGTCCTATCTTCTCCATTCAGCTGCTTCCTGTTAATACCTACTCCCTAGGCATATCTTCCTCTAGGCTGTGCACTAAGGCTGCCTGTGCTACAAGTAAAAACAGAGGGGGTGAGGGTAATATCAGGGGAAAAAGAAGAGTGAGCATGATCCCAATGCAGCATACTTAGTGCTAGACTTGGAATCATAAGATGTGTAAGTCCACAGAGGAGAGGCCCCTGACCCAATGGTAAAGATAGTCAGGAATGCCTGAACTGCCTCAGATAGAACAGCTATCTTGCTTGCCTAATTCTTCCCATGCCAAGATGCTCTAGCAGGGTTTTTTGTTTTGTTTTGTTTTGTTTTTTGAAACAGAGTCTTACTATGTTGCCCTTGGTAGAGTGCTGTGGCATCATAGATCATGAAGGGATGCTGGATATTATCAAAAGCTTTTCTGCATCAATTGAGAGAATCATATGGTTTTTTAATTTGTTTATGTTATTAATTATATTTATAGATTTACATATGTTAAACCATCCTTGAGATCCTGGGATAAAACCCACTTGGTCATGGTGTATAATTTGCTTGATGTGTTGCTAGATTCTGTTGGTTAAGATCTTGTTGAATATTTTCACATCAATATTCATTAGTGAGATTGGTCTATAATTTCCTTTTTTTGTTGGGTCTTTTCCTGGTTTGGGTATCAAGGTGATGTTTGCTTCATTGAATGTGTTGGATAGTATTCTGTCTTTTTCTATGTTTTGGAAAAGGTTGAGTAGTATAGGTACTAGTTCCTCTTTAAAGGTTTGGTAGAATTCTGATGTGAAGCCATCTGTTCCTGGGCTTTTCTTTGTAGGGAGATTTTATATAGTTGATGCTATTTCAGAACTTGATATAGGCCTGTTTAACATTTCCACTTCCTTCTGGCTAAGTCTTGGGAGGTGGTGTGCTTCCAAGTATTGGTTGATTTCCTTCAGATTGTCATATTTCTGGGAATAAAGTTTCTTGTAATATTCATTAAGGATTTTTTGAATTTCTAAGGAGTCTGTTGTAATTTCATCTTTACCATTTCTGATTGATGAGATTAGAGATTTTACTCTTTTTTTCTTGGTTAGGTTGGCCAAAGGTTTATCTATTTTATTGACCTTTTCAAAAAACCAACTTTTCGGTTTATTGATCTGTTGTATAATCCTTTTGTTTTGAATTTCATTTAATTCTTCTCTAATTTTGGTTATATCTTTTCTTTTGCTGAATTTGGGATTGGAATGTTCTTCCTTTTCCAGCTGCTTGAGATGTCCCATTAAGTTGTTAACTTCCCTTTTTTCTGTTCTCTTGAGGAAGGCTTGCAATGCTATGAATTTCACTCTTAGGACTGCCTTTGCGGTATCCCAGAGGTTCTGATAACTTGTGTCTTCATTGTTGTTTTGTTCTAAAAAATTTGTAATTTCCTTCTTGATCTCCTCTCTGACCCATCTATCATTCAGCATAAGGTTATTTAGCTCCCATGTTTTTGTATAAGTCTGTAGATTCCTGTTGTTGCTGAGTTCAACTTTTATTCCATGATGGTCCAAGAAGATGCATGGAATAATTTCTATTCTTTTAAATTTGCTGAGGTTAGACTTGTGACCTAAGATGTGATCGATTTTGGAGTTGTCCGTGGGCTGATGAGAAAATTGTGTATTCAGTTTTGTTAAGATGAAATGTTCTGTAGATGTCTCTTAAATCCAAAAGTTGAATAGTTAAATTTAAATCTAAATTTTCTTTGCTAAGTTTCTTATTGGATGATCTATCCAACACTGCTAAAGGAGTGTTAAAATCTCCAACTATGATGGAGCTGGGAGAGATCAAGTTGCTCATGCCTGTTAGAGTGTTTCTTATAAATTGAGGTATATTCTGGTTGGGTGCATAAATATTGATAATTGAGATCTCATCATATTGAGTATTACCCTTAACAAATATAAAGTGGTCATCTTTATCTTTGGTGACTTTTGTTGGTTTAAAATCTATTGTATCTGTAAATAAAATTGCAACACCTGCTTTTTCTGCTTTCCATTTGCCTGGAATATAGATGACCATCCCTTCACCCTGAGTCTATATTTATCTTTTAAGGTAAGATGAGAAGATGAGATTCTTGTATACAGCAGATGTCTGGTCTGAGTTTCTGTATCTAATCATCCAATCTGTGCCTCTTTAGAAGACAATTGAAGCCATTCACATTGATTGAAATTATTGATAAGCCTGGTACAATTTTGAGTATCAAGTTGTTCAAAAGTCCAGTGGACATTTTTAATCCTTTCACCACTGTGGAAGTTGGAATTTGATTAAAGGTTTCTGAGTGAGTTTACTTTTGTGGTGGAGGATTGCCCTGGTCGTTATGGAGGATAGGTCTGAGAATATCCTGGATAGCTGGTTTAGTTATGGCAAATTTCTTTGACATGTGGATGTCGTTAAATTATTTAATTTCTCTATCATAGATCAAACTCAGTTTAGCTGGATACAGGATCCTGGGTTGAGAGCTCTTTTGTTTTAGGAGATAAAAAGTCAATGACCACTCTTTTAAAGCCTTCAAGGTTTCACCAAAGAGATCTGTGGTCATTCTAATATTCTTCCCCTTGTAGGTTATGGTTTTCTCACATCTGGCTGCTTTTAGAATTTTTTCTCTCATATTAACTTTAGTGAAGTTCATTATGATGTGCCTATGGGATGTCTTATTTGAGTTGAGTCATAGTGGGGTTCTCAACCTGTCTGCTATCTGAATTTCAGAATCTCTTGGATATCTGGAAAGTTCTCTTGCATAATTTCATGAAGAAGAGCCTCTGTGTTTTTTGAAGCAAGTTCGTTGCCTTCAGGGATTCCTATAAGGTGAATATTAGTTTTCTTTGAATTATCCCAGACCTCTCTGAGAGAATGATCCGTTTTGCTCACCATTTCTTTTCATCTTTGACTGCTTGGGCACATTCAAAAGTTTTGTCTTCAATGTCAGAGATGCTTTCTTCTGCCTGCCCCACTCTGTTAGTGAGGGATTCTACCAAATTTTTCGGATCTTTGAGGACTGCAAACTGTTGCCTCAATATGTCAAAATCTTTGGTCATTTTATCTTTGAAATTGTTGAATTCTTGAGATATCTTTTGAATAATAATGCCTTGAAATTCTAATTCCCTTTTCCTCCATTCTGTTGATCTTATTTGCTATCCAGACTCTGAACTCGATTTCTGACATCTCAGCCATCTGTTTATGGATGGGGTCTTCAGTTGTATCTGCCATGTCTTCCTTGAGGAGGTTGATCTACTCTGGTTATTCATGTTGCCAGAGTTTCTCTGCTGTTTCTGCCTCATGCTTAATTACACTGTTTGGCTTTTCCTTTTGAGTTTTGCCAAGGACCCGTACAGTGTTATGGCTTAAGAGACTGGGGACCTCCTTGGTGTGGTGGGGCTAAGTGGCTCTGTCTTATTTTCAGCTGGTCTCTGTCCTACGCTAGTGAATCAGTTACTCTTGGTTGAAGTCTCAGCTATGGAGAAATACCAGCAATTAAGTCACTCCACCCCCCCACAAACAACAATTGGGCTTGGAAAATCAAACCTTCCCTCAACCATATACCCAGGGTGCCACTTTTAATAGTCCTTGGGTGATTGGCCTGGTTCAAGAGGTCCAAATCAGTTATCCCAGTCAGCATCGGTCTCAGGTAGGAGAGTTCAAAAGGTCTCCAGCAACTAGATAGGAGGGGTCTGCTGGCAGATCAAATATGACTCACTCCAGTGCTCCATGATGGCAGAAGGACCTACCCAGCAAATGAATTAGTCTGGGAAGGTTGATTCCTCCTTCCCCACCTTGCACCCAGTCACTAGTAATTACCCAGGGGTGTGACCCAGTTCCCTCCAGTGAGCAACTGCTCCCGGCATTTACATCTGCCTGAGTCACCAGGAGATCTGAGTCTGGCAGGGGGAGATGAGGCCTGACAACCTTGGATGCTTAATGTAGGCTGGGGCAGTTCACTCAGTTCCAGCCCCATGCCTGATTGATGTTGCTGGCAGAACAAGACAGAGCAACTTCACAGAATTTGTTTCCATCCGGGCTAAATTCCTCTGCATATCAGATACTGCTTGAGCTGATAAAAATCACAACTCAGCTCTGGGCAGCAAACAATTAGAGTTTACACTCAGGTGTCAATTCCAGCCTCTGCCCATCCACTGACTTTGTCTCAGCCATAATCCCCTGAGTGCTGGGTTAAGGTTTAGACTCAGTTAAGCAGTACTCTGGTTCAACCCCTCCCTGGAAGTCTGTGGGCTGTACATATTCTAGTCCCCATGCTCCACCCAGGTTGGTACTACCCTTAGGGCTTCTCTTTACTCACAGAACTTCCCAAATCTGCTCTGTCAGTGGCTGCCACTAGTGAAAATGCCCTGCTTCCTCTGGTAGCCCAGAGAAACAGGACACGTCTATCCAGAATAGCCTCAGGGATCTGAGCCTTATTGTTTACACTGCTGTGGCTGCCGCTCTGCAACTCAGGACTGCAGGTCCTGTATGTTTTCCTCTCAGCTGACCATCCTCTCCTCACTCCCATGCCACAGAATCAGCACAGATGAGCACCAGCTCCCCCTCTACTCCTCTCAAGAAAATGCCCAAGAATCTGGAATCCATGGGTGACAAACCTCCAGACCTTGGGGTGAGAGTGGAGGGGAGTCCCGGGAATTCAGAGTTACAGGTAGAGAATATGTACGGTTTTATGCAGTTTTACAGTTTTATGCCTGTTAAAACTGGAACTACCCAGCAAATGAATTAGTCTGGGAAGAGACCATGGAGTGTGCCGTGGCACTCTGTAAGGGTAAGAAGTCCAGTTTTTAGAGGGTCTCTCCCATGGGATAGAGTGGGAGGACATTTGAACTCTGCTCGCTTATTTGTATGGAATAAACTATGAGCCCTTCATGTGGGGGAGGGGATTCCCATCCACTTGGTGGTGGATTTTGTACCTTTTGATGATATTTTGGGGGTTGCAGCTCACCTCACCAAGGTTGATGTGCGTTCTTCAACCTTCTCTCTCGGCTCAGCTCCAAACCATCAGCTTACTTGCTAAACTTCTGTCCTTTAAGTCTCCTTCTGGACAGAAGCCTCTATGGAAAGGTGGCTGCAGTCCACCATCTTGCCTAAATATAGATTTTCTGGGGAAGCCATACTACTTTATAAAGTGTATTTTATAAAATAAAATAAAATTTCCTTATATCATGTTTAAAAATCCTCTTTTTATACCTCAAATTTTCCTTTCACATACCTGTTTCACCCTCACACTACTATTTTTCCAAGAATCTAGACTTCACTGTTAAGGTTTGTTTTCCTTAATAATTTTTTTCATATCACAATTAAATTCCAATACTCTTTCTGATTGAGTCTTTTTAAAAGATTGAATTAAAAAATGAATGTTTAAATATAGTAAATATTTCCATATTTTATGCCCAATCATAAACTTTCATTTTCTTTTCATAACCTGATTTTATAGAATGATATGTTTTTGTCAAATTAATGAATTGCTACATAATTATATAGAGATGGTGTCCATAAGGGACAATTCTAAATTTTCACTATTTAGATACCTAAGGCTCTTTCTTCCTAGATTACTTCCTCTAATATATTTTTAATGTCACTTGGTTACCCCAATACAAGTATTGGGATTTAAATTAAAATATGTGTGCACACTTTAAATTCTATTTTTAATATCTTGGAAAAATTGTTTATATAGTAGATAGCTTGGCTGTTTTTGACAATGCCATAGAATTGATGAGCAAGACCAGCCTGTCTTAAGCAATTTGCCACAGCTAAATGAAGCGTTACACACTTGTCACTATGGCCTGTATTAAACTCAAGTTCAATCATGTCAGTACTTTTTTTTAAATCACCAAATAATTATTTATCATCATGCCAACATACATGTTCCTTTCTCTTGGAACATTGAGCATACCCTTCAGAGATGTTTACTGTCCTTCACTTTTTCAACTTCATTTCATGCTATACGTCTGGCCACTATATTTGATCCATCCTTAAACATCATTAAAAGGTACAAACCTCACTATATTTCATCATATCTCTGTGTGTATTTATTCTACTGCTCTTTCCTTTACTCCACATTCCCTAGTACTTAATACCTTTTGACTGTTATAATTAAAATCAAATATCCTCTTCTTACAAATTCTTACTAAACCTAGTTTGTACCCTTATTGTAGCACTTTCCACATTGCAGGAGTGGGCATGAGAGTAAATGGGAACCATCCATTTGAGTAGAGAGACATGCTTCAAAACAAATTATGATGAGGTGACCCAGCATCACACACAAAATGAGCAGAACAGGAAAGAGGCATGCAGAGTAATTAGCATTGGCTACAGCTGGAAAGTGGAACACATGTTGTATTTTCTTCAATTGACAATTCTACCTGGAATGGTTTAACTTAAGCTATTTTAGTCACTGCCTACACACTCAGTGGTGTACTACCTTCATTTCTTTTAAAGCCTTCAATTTTCCTAATTACTTCATATATGGTCTGATACTTTAGCCAGTATTTTAAAATCATAAAATTCTAGTTGAAATAATTCCTGTTTTGTAATAAATTAATATTTGATATAATATATTTTGTGGAAAGAGACTCCATGGGGAACTATAAAATCAACTTCATGGTGCCCTTATGAATAAATAGCACAGCTTACTTGGGGAAAAATACTTAATTTATTTCTTCACAGTCAATATTATTTATCTTTTGTTCTGCCTTCATTAGCTTTTTCATAGATCAAAGCTGAACTCAGGCTTTTCTGATTTGTTCTCTCTACTGTTGCAAGAAAAGAATGGAAAAGAAGGGGAAGAAGAACTGTGACATCTGATGAAGGAGATTTCAATATTTAACAAATTTGCATGTCATCAATAAATGCATTAGCACTTGAGCACCTGGCTTCCCCAGCAAACACTTTAACAAGCAGATGGTTCTGACTGAGTGACCATTTTAAACACTTACTCCATTTAGCTTTGACAATTTGCTTGAGACAGGCTGGTATTGCTCATCAATTCTGTGGCATTGTCAAAAACAGCCAAGCTATCTACTATAAAAACGTCTTTTGCAAGATATTAAAAAAATAGAATTTCAACTGTGCACACATATTTTAATTTAAATCCCACTGCTTGTTTGTCCCTTATTTATGCATGTGGCATTTGGGGTGTAAAGTAACTCTTTAAAATAATTCATATCATGTCATTTTTCCCAAGTCAACGTAAATACCCTTTTGGGCTTGCATTGGTAGTTCCAAGCTTCTTATGGTTCTGTCTGCTTGATCCCTTGTGCCTCTCCCTCTAGACTTATTTTTTTGCATTTCCTTTACTAAGATTTTACTGATCCTTCCCTACCCAAAGTTAGGTGTTCTTTGTGTATTCTCCTAATCCTTCATTCACCATGGCTACATTGAATCACAATGCTAAATTATAGTGGAGGCAATTGCCTTTACCTGCTGATTTCTGATATGGGCAGAGATTGCTCTGAAAATAGGAAAGACATGTTTTGTAATTACATTTATTTTTAACTACTTTTTGCTTAGCCTTTTCTTTAGAAAGTTTAATTTAAATAAAAATTTGACTTTGAACATAAATTCAGAGAATGGTACTAAAGAAAGGAGTAGAAATACAGCTTTTTATTTCATGCGAAGTTCAATTTATGTTTAAAGAAAAAATATATAGCTTTTAAACTGGAGTTCTCCACTATAATTTCCTTCTTTTTTTCAAGATTATATGTAAACCTACACTTTTATGGTAAGCCCACTACATGAATATTTGAGACATAAATAGTATAAAACAAATATTAGGATGAGTAACATTGGTGCAATAAAATGTATAAAATACTTAGAACAAGTGATTTTAAATAAATGTAAATAAGAACTCTAGAGACATGGCCAATTGGATTAATCTCTTAAGCAAGGGGGGGGAAATGTCATGTTTTGTAATGCTTTTCTTTCTCTCTCCTTTAAGTGTTCATTCTTCTGGATTCTTCCTTAGACATGAAACAATTGACTTGGAATATTCAGAAATTTTAACTATTAAGAGAAGAGAAAATTTTCAAAGGAAGAAATTAATAAATGTAAGGTTTACACATGCTTTAGGACACTCCAATTCTAAATTTTGCATTAATAGCTCCCATTTACTGAATAATTACATTACACTAGGAATTGTGGCAGGTATACTTTATGTTAATTATTCCATTTCATCCTTGACAGCAATTTCATAAGGCTGTGACTAAAATAATATAAGTATTTTATTGGGGTTCAGTACAATGTTATCATCAGGATACAAATTCATGACTAAACAAGTCGAGAGTTCAGACAATCACTGAATCTTGTCTGTGCCAAAGAGGAAATAAGATGAGTATAGATATTTTGGAGAATGTTATCAATTACATTCTCAGAAATTTATTATTAATCTATATTATTGCCAATTGTGATTTCTCAGTAAAAATTCCTGTTCATGAGATTATCAGGTCATATAGTAAACACATTAAATATGAGAAAATTTCCCTATAAAATCATTTTATGAGAGGGTGGCAAGAAGACCAACTAGAGCAGTGTTTTTCAATTTTTTTTTATCTCATGGCACACTTGAACCGATAGTTCAACTTCCCCCATGGAATTACATTATGTTGATCACAAAAAACAAACAAACAAACAAAAAAATGAACATATTTAGTGGGCTTTGAACTTCTTTTGAAAATAATTTAATTAATAATCTTTAAAATTTTTCATGGTACACCTAAGATCATATCATGGCACACCAGTTGAAACTCACTGAACTAGAGGCAACTTTTGTCAGAAGTTCCCATCTAGAAGGAGGAATATTGGACTGAAATGAACATCTAAGAATTTCCTCCTCTGGGTCCCCAAGCTGCCTGACAGAATAGTGAGCAATTTTGGTTCCAGCTGATAGCCACTGCCCATTCCCACTCTTTCTTTGGTTGACCAGCAGCCTGCCTCCTGAAGAGGCCCTCTCCACATATGAGTTGGAGTGCTAGCCCAGACTAGATAGCATGGAGGGCCTACCCCACCTCAACACCAGAAAAGTGAATGAGCTTTGGCACCTGCCCAGCCCCTCATAGCAACCCAGAGGGTAAGGATTAAGAGAGACCTCTGCACTGTGTGACCTGGTGACCTGAGTACACCCTGCCTCCTCACTGTGGGAAAAATTTTGGTTCAATTACACTAATTTTCACCTGGCAATGTCCCTCCTGCACCTCCCTCTTGCTGATGGAGAAATTTTCCCTGCCCTCTGGAGTGGCTCTGTCTGGCATCTATGACCAGTGTGCCTCTTCAGGAGGTTTGGCCCACAGTTCCCCTCCTGCTGACTTGGAGATGGTGATCCCACTCTGAGAAAGCCTGGGAAGCAGATGGAAAGCTTCAGATCCCCTTCAGCCACAGATAAAAGCTGCCACATTTGGAATCTTTTAAAGCAGGGACCTTTTCAAAAGCCATGGCTTTGTGAATTTGCTGGACTGGCAACAGTCTGGCTTACTACCTGGGAATCACCCCTGATCTTGGACTATCACCTTGAGGGTCTTCCCCTAGTTCCACTCCACACAGCTTGAAGAGAATAGGGCTAGTTCCAGGGACTCGCATAGGATGTAGCCCCATAAAGAAACTTTGGGAGGTTGTGTGAGGGAAAATCCACTGGATAAGCAACAGCACACTTGAATAGTCAGTGATTAAAGGGAGTGGCATGATCCATATACTGGGACCTTTAGATCTGATTTCAGTCTGCCATTTTTAGTTTTTAAACAGGTCTCCTAAGTTCTGCCTAATGGACTGCAACTAGATTATCTCTTAATAACAATGTAGGGACAACCTAACATTAAATCTTAAAATGTATAATAAATATATAAAGAAACTGAAAAATGCACATTGGAAAGAGTTAGCAGAAGAAGCCTGGCAACATGAAAAATCAGAGCAGATCAACTGTCCCAAGAGATTACAAGGAACCTACATTTAAAAATACTATCCATAAAGAAATTGTTGAAATGACAGAAACAGAATTCAGAATATGATGGTTAATAAGATAAATATAATTTGAAGAGAATATGAAGACAGAAAGCAAAAGGAAGCCCCAAAGCTTATGAAATCAGTGAAATTAAAGACAAAGTTACCAAGGATCTGGACATAATTAGGAAAGATATAGCAGAGCTTAAGAAATTGAAATAGTCATTGAAGGAGGTTCAAAACACAGTAAAGTCTCAGCAGTAGAGTAAAACATGGAGAAGAAAGAAACTCGAAAATCAAAGATAAGACTTTTGAATGAATTCAATCATTCAAAGAGGCAGAATAAAAGCAGAAAATTCTCTGAGAGAGGTATGGTACAACACCTCTGAAATTCATGAATATTCAAATCAGAGGGATTCCTGAAGGAAAAGAAGAAAGTCCTAAAAATATGGAAACTCTCCTTCAAGGCATCAGAATGGAGAATTTACCACACATTGCAGGAGACATAGGTATTAAGATACTAGTTTCAGAACCCCAGCACGACTTAATTCAAACAAAGCTTGTCTGAGACACATTGTAATTAACTTGGTTAAAGTAAAAATAAAAGAGAAAATTCTGCAAACATCTAGGTGTAAGCAACTTCTTCCCTATAAGGAGAAAATTATCATGGTGATAGCAGATGTTTCAGCTGAAATTTTTCAAGCCAGAAGAGGGTGGTCATCTACCTTTAACCTTCTTAAACAAGACAATTTTCTGCCCAGAATTCTGTATCCTGCAAAACTAAGTTTCTTCCCTGATGGATAAATCAAATCTTTTACTGACATGCAAACATGGAGAATATTCACCTCAACACAGTTAGCTCTGTAAGAAGTACTTAGACTTGTTCTTCACACTGACCCTCATAATGGACAACCAGCAAAGTAAAGATGCCCAGAAACTAAAGGACAATGGCCCATGGAACAAAACTAAGCAATGGGCCTTCACAAAATAAGATGAACAGAACCCCACCATACGTATCAATTCTCTCAATAAATGTGAATGGCTTTAATTCCCTACTGAAGAGGCACAAGATAGCTGAATGGTAAAGAAGCACAAGCCAACTATATTTTACCTTCAGTAAATACATCTAACTTCTAAGGACAAAACAAGACTCAGGGTGAAGGACTGGAAAACAATATTACAGGCAAATGATAATCAGAAGAAAGCAGAACTTACAATCTTATTTGCAAATACACTTAGATTTAAGCCAACAAAAATAAAAAAAGACAAAGGATATATACTGGTCAAGGGAACAATGCAAAAAGAAAGACATATTAATTTTAAATATCTGCACACTCAACTTAAATACTCCCAGATATTTAAAACAAACACTAACTGATCTGAATGATACAATATCCTGTGATACCATAATAACTTAGGACTTTAACACCTCTCTTACAGAACTGAACAGATCCTTCAAGCAGAAAATAAACAAAGAAGCAATGGACATAAACACAACTTTAGAACAAGTGGACTTAACCAACATATATAGAACATTTCATCCCATAAAATTTGAGTATGTATTCTTCTCATCAGCCCATATATCATCCTCCAAAATTGACCATATCTTCAGGGGAATATCAAAACTCAATAAATTCAAAAGAATAGAAATTATACTTTGTGTCTTTTGAAACAACGTGGACTAGAACTCAACTCCAACAAAAATCACACCATCACCACATAAAGTTATGGAAAGTAAATAACCCTGTACTGAAAAATAACTGGGTCAAGGTAGAGATGAAAAATAAAAACATTAGATTTCTTTTAAAAAAGGGGGGGGGGGACAATGAAGACACAAGCTATCAAAACCTGTAGGATACCACAAAGGCAGTCCTAGAGGGAAATTTATTGCTTTAAATGCCCACATTCAAAAAACAGAAAGTGCACACTTGAACAACTTAATGAGCCATCTCAAGGAAATTAAAAAGGAAGAGCAAATTAATCCCTCACTTAGTAAAAGAAAAGAAATAACCAAAATTAGATCAGAATTCAATGAAATTGAGAACACAAGAGCCATTTAAAAGATCAGTAAAACAAAAAGTTAGTTCTTTAAAAAAATCAATAAACCCTTGGCTAGATTAACTAGAAACAGAAAAGTAAGAGCTCTAATAACTTTGATCACAAACAAAAAAGCAGAAATAACAACAGATACCATAGAAATACAAATGATCATCACTGATTATAACAGAAAACTCTATATCCAGAAATTTTAAAATGTAGAGGAAGTAGATCGATATCTGGAATCAGACCACCTTCATAAACTAAACCAGAAAAAATTAGAAATTTTGAATAGACCAATATCAATCACCAAAATAGCAACAACAATAAAATTCTTCTAAAAAATAAAAGTCCCACACCAGATAGTTTTATAGCAGAATTCTAACAAACCATCAAAGAGGAGCTTATATCTATATTACAGAACCTGTTCCAAAACACAGAGAAGACAAGAACCCTCCCCAACATGTTCTACAAAGCAAATATCACCCTGATACCAATACCAGGAAAGGACTGAACCAAAAGGAAATCTATAGACCAATATCGTTGATGAATATTGATACAAAAATATTTAGTAAAATCCTAGTAAACAAAATACAGCTACACATTAAAAAAAAATAATATATATATATATCACGATTATGTGGGCTTTATTCCAGGGATGCAAGGTTGGTTTAACATATGTAAATCCATAAATATAATTCACCAAATAAATAGAAACAAAAACAAAGACCACATGATTCTCTCAGTAGATGCAGAAAAAGCATTCAACAAAATTCAGCATCCCTTTCTGATAAGAACACTTAAGGAAATAGGCATGTAAATAATCTTTCTTAAATGGATAGAGGCCATCTACAACAAACCCACAGCTAATATCATACAGAATGCAGTAGAACTGAAAGAATTTACTTAGAACTGGAACCAGACAAGTATGTCCCTGTGACCACTACTAGTTAACATAATGCTGGAAATTCTAGCCAATGGAATCAGGCAAGCAAAGAATTTTAGAGATATTCAAATGGGGAAAGAGGAGGTCAAACTCTTGCTCTTTACTAATGATATGATCTTATATTTAAAAACCCCAGAGATTCATTCACAATGCTCCTGCAAAGTGATCAAGGAATATAGTAAATTCTCTGGATAAAAAAATCAATGTCCATAAATCAGTAGCCTTCATATACACCAATAACAGTCAGGCTGAAAATCAAATCAAAGACATAATACCTTTCACCATAATTTTAAAGAAAATGAAATACCTCTGAATATGCTTAACAAAGGATGTGAAGGATCTCTACAGAGAGAACTAGGAAACCCTGAGAAAAGAAATAGAAGAATAAATGGAAGAACATCCCAGGTCCATGGCTTGGAAGAATCAACATTTCAGAAAAGTTCATACTATCCAAAGCAATCTATAGATTCAATGCAATCTCCATCAAGGCACCAATGTCATACTTTGAAGACTTGAAAACAGTACTTCATTTCATATGGAACCAGATAAAATCTCAAATAGCAATTCTAAGAAACAAAAACAAATCTAGAGGCATCATATGACCAGACTATCAGGTTATACTGTGATATTCAAGTCTACAGTGATCAAACAGCATGGTACCGGCACAAAATTGGAGACATAGATCTATGGAATAGAATAGAGAACCTAGAGATGAAACCAGCTATGTATTGCCATCTGATCTTTGATAAGCCAAACACAAGCATACACTAGGGGAAGAATCTATTTAATAAATGGTGCTGGGAGAATTTGTTAGCCACACATACAAGACTAAAACTGGACCCACACCACCCACCCCTGACAAAATTTGATTCAGGCAGCATAAAAGTTATAAATTTATGACACAAAACAATAAAAATTATGGAAGAAAGTATAAATACTTTTAACAATATTGGCCTGGGAAATTATTTTAGGAAGAGGACCCCCATAGCAATTGTAACAATCCCAAAAATATATAAATGGGATGTGATCAAGCTAAAAAGCTTCTGCATCACTAAGGGTACAACAGCTAAAACAAAAAGACAGCCTATTAAATGGAAGAAGGTATTTTCATGCTATGAATCTGATAAAGAATCTATAGAAAACTCAAATTAATTTACAAGAAAAGAGAAAACAATCCCATTTATAGGTGGGCAAGAGACTTGAATAGACCTTCTATGATGAAAACAAATGAATGTCCAACATACACAGAAAAGCATGGTCATCATCCCTAATCATCAGAGTCATGCAAATCAAAACTACCTTGATCTATCAACTAATCCCAGTGGGAGTAGCCCACATCACAAAATGCCAAAGCTGCAGATGCTGGTGTGGATGTGGAAAGAAGAGAACACTTTTACACTGTTGGTGGAATTGAAAACTAATAGTCTCTATGGAAAGAAATATGGAGAATTTACAAAGAACGAAAAGTAAACCTTCCATTTGATCCTACAATCCCATCACTAGGTATCTACCAAGAAGAAAAAAAAATTATTCTACCATAAGGACATTTGCACTAGAATGTTTATCACAGCTCAATTCACGATCAATGAGGTGTGGCATCTACCCAAATGTCCATCAACCCATGAGTGGATTAATAAACTGTGGTATATGTATACCATGGAATACTATTCAGCCATAAAAAAGATAGAGACTTTACATCTTCTATATTAACCTGGATGGATCTGAAGCACATTGTCTTCAGTAAAGTATCACAAGAATGAAAAACCAAATATCCAATGTATTCAATACTAACATGAAACCAATAGATAAATAACTACATGCCCACAGGAGAGTAAAACATTATTAAATTCAAGGTGGCAGGGGGAAGAGGGTGGAGGGAAAAAGGGTGTAAAGGAGGGAGGAAGATTGGTAAGCTCTTAGTTAATGTGTACAATGTAAGAGTATACAGCACACACGCCTTGGGTAAAGCACTCAACTGAAACTTGAATTTTACCTAACAAACACAAACAATACAACCTAATCATTTGTACCCCTATTAAACTGAAATAAAAATAATAATAAAACAAAGCACAGCAGATAAACTAAACATTTTACAATAAACTGTTGCTCCAGGCTGTGTGAGAATGCTTGTTTCTGCACAGTCTTGCCAGCCCCGAATATCAGTAAAAAATTTAATATTGTCAGATTCTTATGTTTTGATCTTTCTTGATCCATAGGTACTGGGCATCTTTTTATCATTTACATGTTTGTGTATTGGATATGTATATTTAGTTGTTTAACATAAACCACTTTTAATGTTTTGAGGGGTGTATATTTACGCTTCTCAGTTCTACTTAAGATTAATCATATTGGATCTCTCCTGTCAACCTTAAAAGTCAAATTTGATTCCTCCCTTTTATACAACCCCCTCAATCAATCTATTAACCAATTCGTTAGCCCCAGTTTCAAAATATAACCAGAATCAAACCATTTATTATGACCTACCATTATCATTTCTCACCTGGGATAATGTGACAACCTCTGTTTCCTCTATTCTCAACACTAGCTGGTATGACACTTTCAAGACACAAGTCAAATCATTCATTCCTCTGCTCAACATCTCATTCTAAGCAAAAGCTAAAATCCTTACTTAGGCCCTGAGTTTTCTGGCTCTTGACTGTCCTCTGCCTTTGTGTTCCCTTTCTTTCCCACTAATGAGACTCCTTACTATGCCACAAACTTGCTGACTACGCCTCCTTTGGGGGGGGGGAGGTCTTTTCCTGCCCCTAATGATTCTCTCTGCCTCCCTCTCTCTCTCTCTCTCACACACACACACACACACACATCTAGTCCTTGACTCCCTCCACTTTTCAGCAGCAGTCAGTCCTTCACTATTCTAAGTTCTTCTCTATCCATGGACATATTTTCTTTGGCTTTTTCTGCTCTTTTTTTTGGTTTGTTTGTATAGCAACTTATTAATACCAGAAATATTATGTGTTTGCTTTCATGTGGATCATTGTTAATTTAAATAAGGGAATCAAAAGAATGCTTGAAAATATAGTAGATAGGATGCACAAGCAGTGTGGGTGAATTATTTATAATAACTGAGAGATGAAGGTATTTCTAAGAAGTGAGACAGAGATCTGATTTATTAATATATTCCTCACCACTGCTTATTGAATGATCTCTCTTTTTCCCACTGATTTAAAAATGTCACTTTTCATTTTTTACTGAATTCCTACATCTATAGGAAACTATTTTTGGACCACTTTTTAAAAACTAAACCCTCACGTATATTTGGATCTATTTGGGGGCATTACTTTGCTCACCGACAAATTTTTCTCAGAAACATCACATCAACTTACAACTCCAATAAATATACAAGAAGGTCTGTTTTCTTAAACCATTCATCAATGCTCAGTAATTTAATCTAAAAAAAAAAATCTTTTGTATTTGCATATGCATGTTTGTTATTTAAAGCAATAATTAATATACATACATATAAACACAGATACATGATAATTATATAAGGACACTTTCTATATGCATATTTATAATGTTTTTTAAATAGGTGTAAACTCTATATATTAATCTTACTTAAATTTGGCCTATTATTGTAGACAGAAAATAATTTTATTATTTGAACTGTGCCTTTCAACCTGAGATTTTTGAGTATTTTATTTTTCATAAGACATAGATTTTATGGATACTAAATCTTTTACATTATGATAAAAAGTTGATTAAAATATGACTTTATCAAAGAGAATTATATTATTGTTAAATTTGTTATCTTCTAAGACATTTTTTTCATGGTTCTGGAGAAGTATTACTACATAGTATATGTTCCTTAGCTACTAGATTTAGTCTGCCTTCAACTTGAATCCTGCCTCTTCTACAAATTATATGCAGAACCTCATAAAGCTATTTTACCTGCTTTAGCTTCTATATTCTCATCTTGATAAAGGGGATAAGAACACCAATACAAACAGGATTGTTTGGTTATTTACATGGGATAAACATCTAAATACCTGAATATGACGGTGGGCAAAATCAGTACCATGATATTATAAAACAAAGTTACGAATTATTGTCTTATTCAATTCGGGGATGTTGGCTGGATTCAAAGTATTTGTTCCATTACTTTCTAAAGTTTCACATTGAAGATAAGAAATTTTATGTCAACTTATTTTAGTTTTAAATAAATAGCTTTTCAGATATTTTATCTCTGTAGAAATTCCAAAATCTTTCCATTATCTTTCTAGGTGTATCTCTTCACTAATCTCTCTCCCTAAATGGCCAGGCCTTTGATTTTACTTGTCTCAAGTTTTGTTTTTCAGTCTTACGGGCTTTCTTTTCATAACACTTCGCTTAGTACTGTTTACTAAGATCTATTCTCTCCTTCAGGAATTACTGGTACAGGAATCTCAAACATTAATACATCTCAGATAATCTTCATTGCTTTATAAATGTGGTGAGAAACTTTATTTCTTTGTGTTTTTTCCTTAATGTGATTCTCATGACATCAAATTATACTATTTTTCATAAATATCTTATTTTGTTATTAAATATCCACTTCTCATAATTACAGTCTTCTTGATTATCTTATATAGTATTTAGGTTTCTTCTTGTTACTCAGGAGTGAACCTGCTTTATTGGCAGTTACTGCAACTAAATTTTCAATATATGGTCCTTCTTTTAGATTAATGAAACTTTTTATATGTATAATGATGACTTTATATTTCCTTTTAGATTAGTGAGGCTTCTTTTTTATCTATTTATTTTTTTTATTAATTGATATCTGTATACATTAATGCAAACATGGGGTACATTGTGCTGTTTTCATATACAATTTGAAACACTTTCATCAAGCTGGTTAACATAAATTTCATGTCATTTGCTTTATCATTGTATCA
>CAUYQV010044552.1:0-18952 GCA_963574575.1 Galagoides demidoff | reverse complement strand
TTTTAATCATATTTTTTAATAACTAAAAAAGGTTTGCTTTACAATGAAATAGCCCCTAAGTATACAGATGGAGAAAAATAGATTTCCGTGTTTTATAGTCTTGAACAGTTCTTGGCATGCCTTGGACTGCCATCAATAAGGTGCTGCAGCCGCACTGGGCTGCGGAACAAATAATATACTTTAATGAAGGCATTGAAGTGTAAATTAATTTATTGCATGCCATACAACAGAGTTTGACTTTGACCTTTCTGAAAACGTTTTGAAAGATCAGGCAATTTATCTGAATCAATTTCAGGTGCAACTAATCAGGCTTCTGCTCCAGATAATATCACTTTGAACGTTCATCATTAGGAAGCCAAAGCAGAGGAAGCAAAACATGCAGGGCTGGGAGGACTTGGGAAGCTGCGCTGTGAGGCGTGCATGGCCCCCGTCCCTGGTATCTTTATAAAAGATCTGTGAACGTTTAAAGATGGAGAGGAGTTTTAGAATTGACAATAATTGTTGTAAGCAGCAGCGATTTTGGTGACTATTAGCCACGCATAAGAAGCTGAAATGGAATTTCCCAAAATCAAAATCACCTGCTTTGGTAAACGGGCAAAACTTTCATCTTTTGGTCCTGTTCTAGCAGCAGACGGTGCCTGGCACAGATAAACCCGTGGGACAGCAAGTGGCACACAGGCCCGTGATCGTGTGTAAGAGGAAGTCTATCTAAGCCACTCAGTACTTTCCTCAGACAGACCAGCCTGGGTAAGAAGCAGGAAGGAGCTTCAAGAATCCCCAGCCCTGACTATGAGCGGCCTACTGATCTCCTTTGCACGATGTGATAACTGAGAAAGAGGAGTTGTCACCACTGAACAGGGACACAGGACATGTCCCCATCTGGAACTCTCACCTGCTGAGGGAACTGAAGGTCGTCCTGGGCAGCTGCTGTTGAGATGATGGCCCTTTTGTCTGCTCTGTGAGGCTGCAGGGAGAGCGACACACCATCACCCAGCTCTGTGATGGTGACTCGGTCATCCAGGACGATCACTGTCTTCTCAGCCAGGATTGAGCCAGAGAGTGGCTAGAGCACCTGAAAAGTGAGGGAGGAAGCTCACGTCTCTGCTCCACACAAGCGCTTTAAACTCCTCAGCTGACATTTCCACCAAAGTGCCCTCCAGGTCCTCTGTGCAATGAACTCACTTACGGAAACTATTTAAGTAAGTGTTAAATTACTGTTCAACCACACTTGCCACATTGAAACGGGACTTTTGCAAAGATCACAGTGGTCAATTTACTTTTCTTTTTTGTAAAACCATATGATGATAATAATAGTATATTTTCTGAGAAGGGCTTGATTTAATTAAGCGAGGATAACCAAAAAGAGCCCATTTATATACTTAACACTCAAAGAGTAACATTTTTTCCAACAAGTAATATTTAGGCTTTGAAAATGGCAGAATTGTGGCAAGACATTTTAAGGAAATGGGGCTCAGTGTCTTCTCTTGGTCACGTTCCTTCCAGCCAGCAGACAGATGTTTTCTGTGGGACGACAATGATCCTTGTGTGGGCCACTATGCCATCAGTGCATAAACCAAAGTAGGACAGAGAATCTTAATGTCCCAGGGAGCCTTCCCTCCTAATTTACTGTATAGTGTGCAACCAGGGTGCCAGGACCTGCAGAGGTAGGCAGAATTTCCAGGAAGGTACCCTCAAAGATGATCTGCCCTGATCGCTGGCACCTGTGATCATAATGAGAATGCACTCTCATGAGTATGCTACATTACGCGGCACAATTGGCCCTAAGACGGGGAGCATAGCCTGAATTACTCAGGTGGGCCCACTGCAGTCAAATGATCACTTAAAAGCGGAGCTCTTTTCCCAGCTGGTGGCAAAAGGCGATGTCAGAGATTCAAAGTGTGAGAATTTGATTCAGCTGTTACTGAACGCGGTTGGGACTATGTGAAGTGCAGGTGGCCTGGGAGCAGAAAGTGACCGCTGGCCAGCATCAGGAAAGCAGGGCCCTCAGTCTTTTAATCACAAAGAAGTAAATTCTGTTCTGGAAACTGGTCATGTTAAAACTGAACCTGTCCTGTGTCCTTGGAGAAGAGCATTTTTTTTGGTGGCTGCTGACCAACCTGTGAGCAGTAGATGGGGACCAGGTCAGGGAGGAAAGGGGCAGGGATTCTCGCGTGCAGTGTTAGACTGACCACGTGCCCTTGCCATGTGCTGCATGTCAAGATGAGAACTGATGCCAATCGAACACATAACACACAGCAACCAGGCATGTCTAACTCATGTCATCTCTTTGGACCCTAAAGAATGAAGCTATTTTCCTGATCTTACCGGTGAGGACACCGAGGCAGGAGAGGACCTCTTATCAGCCTAGGTCACACACTGGTCACCTGCAGAGGCAGGTCCACACCCACTGCCACCCCGTCCGTGAGAGACCTCTCCCTGTCACAGCTAACTCCATGCATCTTCTCCACAGGTATGAAACACATCCTTATTCTTATAAGAAGATATCAAGGCTGGCTGTGGTTAAGATCTGGCCCAGACAACTGCAAATTAGCAGATCTGGATCTGTTCTCCTGACTTCTAGAATCCATCTTCTCCACAATATGCTGTGTGGCGTTTCTGAAAGGTCTGAGAACCATTTACAGAGTGATAGAAAAATGTTCACTGGCACAATAGTTTAGCGGTTTCTGTTTCTCAAAGAGGGGCGGTATTATTCCTGGTAGCTCAGATGGTTTTAGATGAGTGAATTTTAGATGGCAAAGAGACACAGCACTTAAAAACATAGTGCAACATTATGCCCCTTTGGTTTCTCCATCCTTCCAGTAATTTTGCAGACAAAGTCTCTGTCCAGCACTGGGAGTTCTTGGACAGTTGTCTGCCCCCCATTTTTCTCCATTACTTAATAAAGACAAGCTCATAACCATAGACAGACAACAGTGATCTATTCAGAAATTTTCAATAGCATCAGTTATCTTTCATCTTTAGGTGATCTTTTATTTCATGGTAAGTTGTGCTACTTGCCCTTATGTGCCATTATATGAAGCTTCCTTTCAGCAACAATTAAAAAGGTGAAAAGAACAACATTAAAGGTGGTATTTGAAAAAGGCAGTACCTTGAAAATGATGAGTAAGTGAAGTTTTGGAGATGCCATAAAAACAAAGGAAAAGTAGGTCTGTTTTAGAAAATATTACGGTATATTCAATATCCTATCTTTATTTCATACCTCGACTCTGTAGATGGCTGTGAACTTCGTGTTTTATTCACTTTTGCATCTCCAAGGCCTATAGCGCTATGCTTAAAATATTTTTAACTAATTTAACTATCATGTATTATTGTGGAGATTTCTGCAAAGTCCTCCATTCTGAACTATAACGTGCCCCCGCATCTCCTGCTAAACTCTCCTTTCTCAGTGATTCCTCTGCCCGTGGATGCAAAGCCTCTGTGGAAACCTGGCTGCTCACTCTCACTCATCAATGGGCTTGGTTGGAGGCTTTCTGCTCAATAAGTAGCCATGAAAGATTATTTTCAATAACATTTCCTAACCAAAGAAAGTCCCGACCTTTCTCAAGTACCAAGTGTAGATCGTGAGAGAGAGAAATGAAAGACACAGCGTGAAAGCTCTCATGTAACCCACTCTCTGCCCACAGTGGGCTTCCAGGGCTCCAACCACAACTTACAGGGAACCAGAGTGGGCAGGTGTGGGCGGTGGCAAGAAAGGACGATGGAGACCTGACCTGTTCCCCTTCCAGGCCTATGTATGTTCAGTCCTGGCCTCGGTGGGCTGTCACTCAGATCCAGCAGACCTTCTCCTTGAAGTCCCGAAAGGGCTCTGTTTCTTCCTTTTTATCCTGAGCCAGTCAATAGATATTTACCTTGAGAACTGCTGGGTGCTGGTCTGGTTTCTATGTGCTGGAGAAAGAGTGGTGAGTGAAGCAGATTTCTCCTGTGCCTGGGAAGGTGTTATTTTGGAAAGTGAGAGGGAGCTATTACAAAACCAATAGAACGTCATGATTATGTTTATCATTTCATATGTTTTTAGCAACAACAAAAAAGTAAGCCGCAAGGTTTTTTCACTTCTGTTCTCCCCTTTCCTTGGAAAGCTGAATATTTCAAAAATCCATGAACTTGCAGAGCTGGCCTTGCAGTGCAGATTCCTGCCCATTCCATTACCAGTAGGATCTTGAACCAAGGAGGCTAAGATCGTGTTTCTTTTTTTAATCAAAGCATAACTGTGTACATTAATGCATTTATAGGGTTATATACACATGATTTTATATACGATTTTTGAAGAAGACAGTCACAGGCCTACAAACACAAAAAATCATGTTTCTTGAGTGTGAGGTGGGACAGAAGAAGCTGCCTGCAGAGGGGGTGTCAGCTGCTGGGTTCTCCCGCTAGGTGTCCCAACAACAGGGGGGCAGGTCTGGCCTCAGGGGGGGTTGGGGGTTGCCTCTGTCTCCGGCTGCTGTAACCTCAGCCGTGGCAACTGACCCTCAGTCCCAGCAACTAGAAAAGAGGGTATCTATTCTTAGGTTCACAAAGTGCTCACCTAAGCTTCAATTCACCTGGAAGTGGTGAATTGCTTTGAGCATAGTGCAAAAGAAAGTTGGCTTTCAGCTGAAAAGGGGGAATGAGCTGCCCCAGAGCAGCCAGGGAATCTGTCCACACTGGAACACAGAGCAGCTGTGAATACAAAGAGGTTGCTTTCTACATACAGACTTGGAGAGACTTCAGCAAATACTGCTGAATGCAAAAAAGATAGGTGCAGAATGAAGTCTACAGGATAGTACATTTAACATAATGAAGAAAATGGTATAGCAATGGGCATCACTATCTGATTAAATGTTCATAAAAAACAAAGGAAGAGAAATGAGAAATTAATAAAACTAGAAAGGAAATGAATAGCGGGACAGGTGAGGAAGGTTTTTTCAATATATATTTCATATCATTTTATTCAGGGCCATGTAATTATGCTAATTTTTTTAAATGATATTTAGGCTGGGCATGGAAGCTCACGTGTGTGATCCTAACATTCTGGGAGGCTGAGGTGGGTGGATTGCCCTGAGCTGGTGGTTCCAGACCAGCCTGAGCCAGCGTGAGACCTCATCTCTACCCTCCCCAATATATATATATATATATATATATATATGTAGCTGGGTGTTGTGGTGGGCATCTGTGGTCCCAGCTACTTGGGAGGCTGAGGCAGGACAATTGTTCGAGCCCAAGAGTTGGAGGTTGCTGGGAGCTGTGATGAAGAGACATTCTACCAAGGGCCACAAAGTGAGACTCTGTCTCAATAAATAAATGAATAAAAGAAAAAAGAAAAGAAAAAAACCACTTCAAACTAAGACAACGGAAAGCCAATTGAAAAAAAAGTGAATGCATCCAAGGGGCATTCTTGAGCATGGCGTGAGTCTCCATGCTCAACCCCCAAATTGAAAAAAAAGTAAAAAAATAAAATAAATTTAAAAATGACATTTAAAACTTGAGCAATGTTTTTGTTTTATGATCACCTTATGTCCAGAGCACTTTCTGCAGTACTTTAGCAACAGGACACGGAGAGAATTTAATTCCTTGGCTCTTTAGATCAGGGCGAATAAGATTATGTTTTTCCTATTGAGGGTGTCAAGGTAGTTGGGCTCTGTTAATCTACCTGCCATCTTCAAAGCGCTCCCTTCAAGGAGAAAGAGCCTCTCTGCCTCACCAACAGGAATATTTTCCTAAGTGCGTTATTAATATACCACTCTGGAGGCAAAGTTTACTGAATAATTCAAAGATTGTTAAGCAGAGAAAATCTATCATTCCATAGCCAGTGTTTTATCTTATCTTTTCACCAGCCCCTAAAACTGCTCATCAGGGGCACACACTGATACACTTGCTATAAGAAACAGCCAAATTTTCTTTTCACGGTGCAGGTTAGCTTTGGGCTCTGTCCTCTGCAGGAAAAATGAAATCACTTAAATACACCCCAGTGACCTAGACAGAAGGCAAAGTGTAATATAAATCATCTGCTGGAGGCTGATCAGCGTCCACAAACATTCAGTGCCACCACCTTCTCAGTACCTGGTGAAGTCCCAGCCTCTGGGAACAATAATAATAGCAACACATTCCTCCCCCTCTTCCTTCTCCTCCATCTTCATCTTTTTCTTTTTTTTTCTTGTCCTCCTCCTTCTTCTTTTTTTTTTAAGACTAGGGCCGGGTTTGAACCCACTACCTCGGTTATATGGGGCCAGCGCCCTACTCCTGTGAGCCACAGGCACCGCCCCCTTCTCCTTGTTCTTATTCTTACCCAAGGCAAGGCAGCACATTTGGAAAATGGGGCCCATTAAAAACCATAGATAATATAGAGCTAGGTAGTAATACCTGCGACAGGACAGCTAGCTCTCCACCAAAATCGCTCCTCCTCTTCCATGGGATAGCTGGATCTTACATTCCCCTCACATCTAGATGTGGTTGTCTGAGATTTATACAATACAATGGGAAAGAAACAGAAACAGTGCATGGCACCTCTGGGCTAAAAGGTTGGTAGAAGTGGCTTTGCCTCCCATGTGTTCTCTTCCCCACAGATGATGATGTCCCAGTATGATGGCAGAGCAACAGGACAGGAGGAACCTGGGGCTCCAGAGCCCTGCACCCCACAGGGGAGACTCACAGCATGCTGGAGAATGCCTCTTGGATGCTATTATGTGAGCTGGAAATAGTTGTTGCTGTGTTCAATCCATAATACATCAGAAATATGTTAGCATATTTTAAATAATACAATAGTAATCTCTAAAATTCTTGGTAATTTTCAAAAAACTTTTTGAGTGCTTACCTTTTGCCAGGTACAGTTTTGAATGTTTTATTGTGTATCTTGTGTTGAATTCTCCAGACCACCAGTGAGTATAATTATCCCCCTCAATTTGTAGATGAGCTGGAAGGGGCAGAGCTGGAAACCTCCATGCCAGGCAATCCACACCCCCAGCTCACTGTGCTCAACTCTGTGGATGTTGTTTGACATTTACAAACAACTCAGAATGAATAACACAGGGAAGAACAACCTGGCCTTCCAAATGCCAGGCCTTATCCTTGGTACTTCCATGTATTAGATTATTTTACTCAGTCCTAGCAACTACTCTGTGAGGTTGACACTATTACTACTCCCATAATGGCTTCTTCATGTCAAAGTGCTGGTAAGTGCCTGAGTCATATCCATCTGAACCCCAAGCCCAGACCATTGCTATCTGCTCTGGATAGGTTTTGGGTACATGGGGTTAATGTCTGGGCACATTAAGATCTGGGCCCTGGGAGCATGAGGTCCACAGTTCTCTCTCCGAGTCCTCACCTTCTGTTGGAGGTCACTGGGATCTTCCAGCCCTATATCTGGTTCAGCTCCATGTCTGAGATCTCTCTGCAGGTGGAGCCTGGGTGCCCAGAAGGTGACCTTGAACCGGGAGGGGAAGTGCCAGTAGGTGAAGTTCACAATCTCGTCCACTTTGCTTCATTTCCTTCCCGTTCACAAAAACAGAATCACAGTAGTTGGAAACCTTAGGGGAGGAGGCAGAACCTTGAGAAGCATTAGGAGGAAAAGCACAAGCAAAACGCCAACAACAGTGTAAGTTCACTAACTGTAGCAGCCGTGATTTATTAGACAGCAAAACACCCAGATGAACGGAACTTGTACAACAGGTAATTTGTAGGCACTAATTAGTGACAAATACTGACAAATAGACTCTAGGAAAACCATTTTGTTTTACAAAATACTGACAAGTCAAACCATTAACATAATTTAATGGAGTTATATAACCTCTGTTGCTTATGTGTGGGTGGGTGTGTTCTTTAAAAAGATGTACTAAACCTCCTGTAATCAAACCTTGGATACATCATATTTAATTATTGTACCATATTTGAATATATGTAAATGGAGGCTGCATTGCCAAAAATCACTTTATTAAATCTATTAAGAGGATCACTTTTTTTAAAGCAAGAGATTTTTTGCACAGGTTTAAAATCATGATAAATACTCATAAAATGTACTGGAAACATCGATATTTTATTTATCACTAAATTGTAATTCTGCAGGAAAGAAGTGAGGATATGGTAATTCATTATGTTCTCTTTCTTAAGGTACTGGGATTATATTCTCCAACCTGCCTAAGTAGGCAGGGTAGGTATTGATATTAGACAATTTAAGCCCCCATTTCACTTCATATCTCCTGGATAATAAAATAAAGTATTGCTAGCTTTGTGTCCTGAACCATGAAGAAAACGTATTCCTGTCTCTAGGTGGGAACGGAGGAGGGAGCCAGAATCACTTCATGTGCAGAAGACCCAAAATAAAGCACTAATTCATCACAGAATCACAAAAGTGCAAGGAGCCCACAAGGTCATTTTACAGATGAAGAAGCTAAAGCCATCAAGGTAATATAATGGACTCAAGGTCACACATGACTCAGGGGGCAGCATCAGGCTGGAGCTGCTGGCAGAGCTCCCCAACCCAGCCAGTAGTGCCACCACGCAGCCTCTTTTGCAAGTCACAAACTATTCTTGATGCTTTTCTTCCTTACCCACATATCTCTTTGCAACCCAGGCCTCCCTGGTGAGCTCCAGATCCAACTGTCCATCTTGTCATAATCAGATGAAAGGCTCAAAGGTTTTGCAGATGCCAAACATTCAAACTCAAACTCATGATACCCTCCCTCCCCCATCCTCTCCACTGCACTGGCTTCCACTTCAACAAACAGCACTGCAGTAGCCATGGTGCAGCAGCACAAATAGAACCACAATGTGGCCCTTAATCCTCTCAGGTCCTCCACCCCCTGCACCCAGAACTTCAGGTTGGGTGAGTTTTACGTCTAAGTATCTTTTTCCTGTTGACTTCTCTCTGCTGCTATCATAAAGGTCCAGGTCTCCAGCACTTTTTGCCTGGACATTTGCCAGAACTGTAGAACTAGCCTCTCCACCACTCCTCTTCCCACCGTGCCTCAGTCATCTGGGAGAACCTGCATATTTTACAGTGTGCAAATCTAATCATACCATCTTCTGCCTGAAGCCTTTCTGTGCTTTCCCTTGGATTTTATGATCTCTAACCTATTCTCAGTTACAAGCCCCACCTAATTCTGAAGCTCCTCTCACCTATTCTTTTGGTTGCTCAATGATCCAGCCCCATGAAGCTCCTTTCAATGTCTCCAAGAAGCCATGATCATTAACCTCAAGGTCTTTGACCCTGTGATTCCCTCTCCCTGGAACAGCCACTCTCTCCTCCCCCACCTGCCCTGGTCAAATTTCATGCACTCAACAACATCTACTCATCCTTCCCACCTCTGCTTACATGTGTCCTGAGAATCCTCTTCTATCTGCCTGGACTCCATGAGTTCTACGCCAGAGGCATGCAGACATTCCTCAGAATAGTGAGGTTCCCTACCAGCAAGAAGCCTGCAATGGACACAGTAGGGGTGCTTCCGGCACCTCTTCCCCCCTCTCATCTGGTTGTCTCCTGTTGGGAGGTCCTTTTCATCCTACTTTCTATAGTGTAGGCCTCACCTCTTCTGTATTGGTGAAAATTCTGCTTGAAACTTCTCTATGTCTACGCACAGTTTTACTTGAAAACATTATAGATCACATCCCATTCTTAGGAACATACCCGTTTTGGAAACCAGGAGGCCCTTTCTGTACAAAAGAAATAAAATCCTAATGCAGCGACTCTCTGCATACTTTCAAAGCAGTTGCAGACTTATACTGGCCCCATCTTTCAGAAAGGATTTGAGGGAGCACACACGTGAAAAATCAGTAAACAGGAAAAGGGAGCAGCCTGGGCAATTCTCTGTGTTGACTGAGTTAATTCTTTTAGGATAGATGCATACTCTTAAAAAGCAAAAAAAGCATGTTTCTTACTGGACATCGAAACACACCCCAGATCCTCTGTCCAGCGCAAGGGCACATGCACCCCTTTTTCTTTTCTAACACTAATGAGGTTTTTTTAGAATATCACCGCCCTCCATCCGCCACAAGCCTTAATAGCCCAATACAGTCATTAAGTCCCACCCTCCTTGCCAATGATTGGTTTAGGGAAGGAGCATGTGACCAGACACTGGCCAATGAGGTATGACTAGTAAGCCAGAGTTTCAGAAAAGGCCTCTAGGAAGATTAGACAGATGCACCAGAAGTGGTGACTCCTTCGCCGCCAGATATTGTCCAGGGGAAATAACAGTCGGAAATACTGGCAGGGATCCAACAGCCCAAAGGTTGCAAGCCGGAAAGAACAGAAAGATGAAAAGAACCCAGGCCTGATGACCTGGTGGGGCGGCTGAACCAGCCCACCTAGAACCTCCTGACTTTCAGATTTATCAGGTTACAGTCTTTGTTGTTGTTAAAGCTATTTGGGTCTATTTTTTGTTTTGTTACATGCCACCAAAGTATTATAAATGATGCTCATAAACCACTCCTCAAGAGGCAATCCCAGAGTCCTTTTTAATTTAATCTTGGCACCCCCTCTGTCTGTATGGACACTCTCCCTCTATCTACATTACACTATTTTCCTCTATTTAATTGTACCACTGTGTACACTAAGTTTATAACATTGCTATATTATTTACAATGTATTACTTATACTCTTCATATTGCTTACATCATATGACTTACACTAAATTAATTGCACCAGATTTCTTTGTTACATTACATAATTTACTTCACAATGATTATCAATTTTGGAATGCTCCTGCTTGTTTTCTTGTGTGTGTGGGGGTTTTTTGCTTGTTTTTTAATCTTTGCTCCTTACCTGGAGGTAATGAACCAGTCTCCTCCGCCTTGCTTTGTCTCTGCTCCTAGAACAGTGTGAGGCACAGAAAATGTGTTCTGTAAGTATTATAGATACTGAATATGCGAATACACCCCAGCTGTTTTCTCTGGGACCCATTCATTTCTGAACCCCACCACAAGTAGTGTGTATATGTGTGAGAAGGAAGAGGGGATAATTTAGAAGGTTATCATGGCAGTGGCATTAAGAAAAATGGAAGAAGACGGGCCAGGATAAGTAAAAAAATCCAAAGGCTGTGGAAGTTTGGGATCTAGACTCCAATAAACATTCCTAGAGGTGAATTTAGTCTCTGTGTATGACGTCTCAGAGTCAGGATCTGGGTGTTGGTGTTTGTGTTTGGGCATGAGGTACGGGAAGGGACAAGAAGAGCAGAGTAAAGATCAAAATCAGACTGCCATCCTGTTGACTTTGGGGCTCTCTGAACCTTAAAAGAAAAAAGGAGAATCAAATGCTTTAAATAGTGATATGACAAGAGCTAGAGAATACATGCACTTGGAAACGGAAAGCAGAAGTTTTATGCCATCTTTATTTTTGAAGATTTGCAAGATGGCCTGTAAATGTCATTTATGGAAAGTTGTCTTTAGAGCATAATATTTTTCCTGCCAAACTAACACTCTGCTCAGACATTATTCTTGGATAATTGAGAGGGAAAAAGATTCTTAGAAGGAAAGTGGGTTTTCTCTGAAGATCCCATTAGAAACATCCCTTGCTTTGTTTTTTATTTAAGAAAGAAATGAAATTTAATCAATCTGCCTGCCACCCCCTGAGTTGGCCACTGCATTGATCAACCCATCTGTACTGATGGAAACCTAGCCATGCATTATAATCCATCCCCATTACCCTGCTCTTGACCTGAGAAATGCGCTATTAGGGTAGGAGGAAGTAAAACTACAGCATCAGATGATGCGTCTGTCACAAATACACAGAAAAGGCAGACATTCTAATTTAGGGAATGGGAAAAATTAAACCACATTTTCAAAAAGTTGTTATTGGTTTGTCATCAAAACCAAATATTTAATATTTATTACAGAGTTTATCAAAGTGCCAGTATTATGTTTGATATGTAGTTACTCAAAAACATTTATTTTTTCTTGATTTTTTATACTTTCTAGAAATGTAATCACCATAATCATCATCACAATAATGTCCATCATGGGTTAAGTGCTTATTGTATACCTAATTCATTATTTTGCATAGAATTATACCCACTGAATTGCCCAGAATTATACCCATTGAATGTGTATACACACACATTAAAACTTTGTGTAGAATTATACCCATTAAATCTTTCAAATATTCTGCATGTTAGGTGTTCTGTCTTCATATTATTGATAGGAAACTGAGGCCTAGGGGAGGCCACTTATCCAGGGATCACAGCTGGTGAAAAGCAGAACAAGGACATGGAAGGTACACTAGGCCCTCTGTTCCCCAAAGCTTCTCAACATTGTGTGTCACTGCCTTAGTGCAGCTCACAAAAGGAGAAGACATGACCCTGCCTGTGGCAGATCATAGGCTGACTGGGAAAGGAAATTTTCATCAACCTTATTGAGGCATAATTTATGTTCAGTAAACCCAATTAAAACTTATTGTAAGTTCAGCAAATTGGACAATGTAAACCCACAAAACCACCACACGTGCAGACACAAAACGTTCGTATCAATGCAATAGATCTTCAGGCCTCCTTTCTGTCCATTGCTCCTTCTAACCCTGGCCCCAGGTAATCACTGATGTGTTTTCTGTATTAAACATTAGATACGGATAAGTTAGAAACTAGTTTAACAGTTAGTTCTCATATCTAAGGAGAGGGAGTGGGAGTGGTGGAGACCTGGGTCCTTAACCTTATTTCTTCTGTCATTAGGTCTGAATAGATTGTGCCCCAAAGTCTGGGACTCAGATTCCACATCTATGAACTTGAGGGTACCTAAATTTTCCAATTCTGACATCTGCCCATTACTTCATTTAGAGGATTTAGGGACCAAGCTTAGAGTCCATTTGAGATAATTTAACTATTTTCTGCCTCAGAGCCCTCACCTGTGAAATAAAAATAAATCACTCATTTATGAAAAAAAATGTTTATTTAATGTCAACTAATATCCAGGAACTTTCCTCGGGTCTGGGGATAAATAGTAAATGACACAGCCCATGTCCCAATGGAACTGACAATCTGAAGGTGGAGACAGACAATGTTAGCACATATGTAGATATGAAATGTAACATGTAGTGAGATGGGTTTGAAAGAAAAAAAAATAGCACCAGGTAAGGGGATAGACAGTGACAAGTTACTATTCTGTTTAGCACACGCAGATCGTCTAAAACTTCCCTAGCACAGAGCTCTTCTGAGGCCCTCAAGAGGATCTTTACTTTTTTCCTCCAAAAGATGAGGTCATTGAAGCCATCACCACTCACTTGCCTGCCCACTTTTATAGACATTGGTTTTTATACACACGCACACACACACATACATATATATGAATTTTTTTTCAAAGCCTATTATTGAATTTTGTCAAGTTCAATGTTCAATTCCCTGGGATACAGCCCCAGTCCACTTGCAACCCCAGTGATGAATATAATTGAAAATGTGAAATGTGGATGTTCAAATCAAGTGGCAATGTTCGAGGTGCTATCAATGGTGCATGTTGTTTATATATTCTTTAGAGTACTACAAATAATAAATATGCAAAAGCAAATAATTATCATGGAGCGCTCTGGGTGTACCAGTCCAAGAACCCTGAAGTTTGATGAACCTCCGTCCACATTTATATCTCTCTGAATTAAAATTTACTCTATTAATGCTTCTCTCCCCTCCTAAATTGTAGACCATGTCTTTGGAGGACAAGATTGTTATTTTATTTTATTTTCTGCATCCCAGAGTTGTGGTATATCATAGAGACACAAGAGTAAATGAGCAGGATGAAGGGGTCTGCCTGGGATCGTATACCTAGCAACCTCAGGGCCTGTGAGCCCCTCCCTGCCCCCACCAGCACTCAAAGTCATTCTCAGCTCCTGTTCGAATGATATTTCCCTACACCAGACTTTCAAGGTCTGATTGAGATGCTTTGTATTCAGCTATGTTTCTTTTTATCAGTTCTTATTCATGCAGGTCAGTTTGACCTCTGTGATCCTACCATGTCTGGGAGGTGGCATTTCTTCACCTGTCTGTGGTGCTTTGCCTGGCATTTAGCCTATTACTGATTAGAGGTCCAGGCTTCTCAGCAAGTGTGGGCAGAATGGGGACCACTGTGCTTATCTCCCTTCCCATCTCATCCTAAACACACATAGCATTATACGCATAGAATCTTAAAGTCTTGGTGCTGAAAGGGACTTCAGAGAAGGTCTGATCTATTCCCACAATGTAAGGATGTAGCCCAGAGAGCTCAAGTCCCTGTTAAAAGTACCGAAAGGTCACCGTGAGTCTGGGGTTAACACTCAAGTCTGGCTTGGGGCCAGACATGCCATGTGGTAGGCTCTGGGGAGGACTCTGGGGACTTGGAACAAAGCAGGCAGCCTCTGCTCATGAGGAAACCAGCTGAGTGAAGGAGACAGACTCACGTGCAAAACACCGTAGAACACAGTGGGGGAATCTGGGGGAATCACAGGGTTTGCAGGGTGCTTCCAAGATGCCAGGCTTCACTGGCACCTTCAGTCCACCCCAACTACAGGAAGGGGCTGCTGCTCACCTTAATTTGAGGTTCCCAGAGCATTTCCTTTCCACCCGGACTCACTGCCTCCTCCCCACTTGACCTCACCCCACCCTTGGTTATGGCACAAATGCAGCGCACAGGCAGTCTCTGGAATCTGCCTGAGCCTCCCCTACGGAGGAAATTAAAAACTCTGGTCCTTTTCCCCTAGAAGAGAAAGTTCTGTCCAAATCACATTAAACAAGGTTTGATTCTACTTTTTAGCTACTAAAAATGTGGCTTCTTATCAAGAAACCTAGCCCAAAATTATGACTTGGTGTAAAGTTTAGCATATGTTTATCTATGGGATGTTTTCATTTTAGCATTTTATCCCATGACATAGATAAAGCACCACAATCCTTGTAAACTTAGGGAAAGATCCAAGCACTTTGTATTCATCAAACAGTGCCCCGGAAGACATCAAGAGTTGTTTATCTGGTGCAAGTCCAGCACACGGTGCTGCCCAGTCCCTGCCCCAGTTCAACTGCTCCCAGCGAACCTAGTGGAGAGCGGCCTGTTAATTAGCTGCCATTGGCACAGCTGCTACAGCCACAAGCTTAGGTGTTTGGGGTTTGCACATAAATTAGTCACATGAAATAAAGACATTTTGGCAGGATAAGCATATTCTCAGGGGAGAAAGAGAGAAAGATTTGCAGGATTTGTGTTTTCCAAACCGGCTTTGAAACTACTTAATGAAAATTTATATTAGAAAAGAAACTTCTATAAAGGAATGGTGTGAATTGTGAACTCAAAGCTTGAAAATTAGTCGTGGAGAGTTTTTAATCACTGAGATTTGGGGGAAAGGTTAACAGTAAATACAAATGACGGCCTCCCCACCACTTGTCCTAAAATGGGAATGTAGGTAAAAGGTTTATGGGGAAGCCCAGGCTGAAAAGACTTGCTACTGGAAGGATCTGTTCACAGCTGCCAAGGGGAGGCTGGATCCAAAACTATCAAAGTGGAGATATGCAGGGAGACACTCAGCACATCAGAGCCCAGCCGGCCCAGCCGGTCCTGGAGGAAGGCTTGATGTGCCAGCACTGCCCTAGTCCACGCTGTCATCATAATCCACCCTCATTATTGACTCTAAGTCCCTTCCAGCATGGAGAAGGGCCAGTTTGAATACTGGGCACAAAAATTCCAGTTCTGTGGAGCCTGAGAAGGGGTCCCCAGGGTGAACTTACTGTGGCTCTATTTAAATGAGCAATAACTTAAGATGATCATAATTAACATATATTCTAATGTATATTATCTAGTACCATTAATTTTACCTAAATATATTTATGTAAGGTTCAGTTTACACATGTAATTAAGTTGTATTTTTCAGCAAGATTGGCTTGGGATAGAGCTTTAAGGAGATGTAGGTAGGGGTGAGTCAATAACCAAATCCCTGCCAAGACCAGGAAGGTGACGTGAACGAGGAAGGCAGGTCTGCTTGATGGCAGGGGTTCTGGGAGCTGTGGAACTCTGGAGGGAGCACATCCCTAACCCCCCTGAAAGGGGACAGCTGCTGCTCTGCTGAGCCCACTGCGGCACCTGGGAATGCTAGAACTATGCACAGAGAGCTTGTGATTTTTCAAGAGAAATGGGAAATCCAGGTATTTTGTGAAATAGTCTAATATTCTGTTCAATGTTGGTACCTGAGTAAACACTTTTAAATAACTTTGCTAGCCACAGAGAGCATGTCTTGGGATTGTGGCTCTCTCAGGACTGCCATTTTATGACCCTTGTTCAAAGGACATCCTGGCACGTATGACATGACAACAGTACAGAGTCACGGAAATGATTTTGTTCTACAGTTTAAGTAAAATTTCCCTATACCTATCTTTGCCTTATTAGCATCCTACTCTAATCCTTATTAAAAACTTCTGAAAAAGAAAAAAAAACTTCTGCTGGCTCTGATAAAGTCTAAATAAATGGGAAATATGTTTTTCTCCTTAGCCAATGCAAATCAATTCATAGTTGTTTCTCAAAGAAACTCTGCCTGAAAGAGAATCTGTGCTCTAGCAGGAAGGTGTGCCATGATTGATTAGTGATGTCTGCCATGGGCACATGTTAGGATTCATAGATATGTATGTCTTATCTGTACCACTTTAAGCCCAAATTACATAGAAGAATTCTTTATACTGAAAAGAATTGATGTGCTTTGCCTATATCAAAGCTGAAATTGTAGGAGTTTAAATTGTGAACCAACCCCCAAATATCAATGAGTCCCCTTATCTCCCACTGAACAAAAAGTGAGTCTCTAGGAAACATAAGGTCCCAGAGCTGTATTATAATACAGGCCTAATATCCCAGACACATTCACAACTCTAGTTCTCTAGTAACCAGTGACCATGGACCTACGTAGAGTCCAGATGGAGAACAGCAGATGAAAGGATTGCAAGAGAGGAGGGAAGGAAGCATGTGGAGATATTTACGGGGCAAGCAAAGCTGAGATTCTTACAGGCTTCCACTGGCTCATTCCAAGATTTCCCTGAATTATGCAGAAAAAATTCCAGAGTGTTAGTTTTTAATTAGAGATGCCAAAGACAGAAATTAACAAACAATCTAATTAATATTGGAATCATAATGAGGCTGACAGGAACAAAAGGTTGAGAATGCGGCAATATCTGTCCCTGGCCAACAGGAAATACATGACACATCTCCAATTAGAATGGAACAATGAAGGTCCAAATTACCAGCATAAAGGACAGAATTAGGCAATAACATCCAAACTGCCTGACAACTTATTCTTAGCTGCATGACTCCTGGGGATGGGCAAAGGGAAGGAAATCTATGCACAGAAATAGAATGGCAGCACTTTTTTATAGCAGTTGTTGCCAATCATTTCTAAGGGAGAAAGAAATAGCCTTAAATCTCTTTTGTGTTTTTCTGTAGGTTCCTCTAAATAAAATTTGGATTAGTCTGAGTGTTTCTGTAGAAGCCTATTGCAGCCCAGAGCAGACTAGGACCCTTCAATATAAGTAAATACAAAGAGGCTGTTCTGACCCCGTTTCCTATACTTGAACACCTCTGGATTCCTCAGGACCATGCTGTACTGTTTAATCCCTTCCTAAACATTATTTTATTCCCCCCATAATTTCACATTAGTATTGCATCATACAACATTTGAACTGTTTAATGAAAATTCAATTACGTATGTTCAGAACTCTAGATTTCCACCTGACAGCACTTCCTTCAGACAACAGAAAGGAGAGAAGAATAAAATGGACTCCTTTCTGGCTGCACTCACACCACCTGTGAAACTAGATCTCATCATATACTGCCTTCGAAAATTTGCAGAGGAGCCAGATGCAAGACGAAATTGCGACTGTCCTTGGAGACTCTAAAATCCTAGGTGTTCCTTAAAGGATTTCCAAGCATTCCATTGATTCTCATTCGAACAAATCTCCATAGACGATGTCTTCCCACTCTAGCACATCATCATCCCCATTTGCAAATAAGCCAAGTGGGCTTAGAGAAATTTAGCCGTTTTCCAAGATCAAATAGTGAGGAAGATAGAAACCAACTTCATCTGTCTGAAAAGTTAACCAAAGAATTCTGTAGCTCTATAAAGTGAGCTAAAAATGGTTCCTTTTTAACTTTCGCTCTTGCAATATAAAAAGCACAAACCTACTCCATCTTCCACTTGATGATGGCCCTTGAAAGACTTGAAAAGTGGCTTCAATTCTTCCTCTTTACCTCTGCCTGGACCTTTTCTTCTCTTCACCAGGCTAAACACTCAACTTCTTCAGGCATTTCTCACGTGATTTGATTTCAAAAGCCCTCGGTCTGTGGATGCTCTGACAGAACACAATCTGGTGTTTCGGTATCCTGTTTACAGCCTAGAAAGACTCCTCCGTGGCAGTGACGGAGTGAGGGTTATCATTTGTTGCTCATTTTTGATGGAGACCAGTGTACAGGAAACACCTCTCATGACTCTGAAATCTGCTATCAAAAAGCTAGAGGCATGAGTGTGATAAAAAGTGACAAGTGCCTCTCATCTCCAGTGTGGGAAATGAGAGGGAGCCGTGGGGTGTGGAGGGCATGTGCCTCTGGAGATGGCATCAACCCATCCACTGTAGATGGCACTGATAGGAGTACCAGTGCAGAGCAGCCCGTGGGGGCAAAGAATTCAGATATGAAACTGACAACATTTGCATGTGTTGGACCCAAAATGGGGCCCAGCCACGATAGCCGCCCCCAAGGAACAGTCACCAGACTCGGGTCGATGCAAAAGCAAGAGGCGAGTTTATTGCTGACGCGTCAGGGTCCCTCAGCGGCTCGGGAAGAAGGACCCTGAATGGCTGTTACAGGTTTCTTTTAAAGTTGAAAACCGCAACCAGATGGGTGTGGGGGTCGGTGATTGTTTGAACGAGGGGGATTCTGATCAGGGTAAGGTCACTGGTCTGTTTAAGCGAACGAAATTCCAAGCGTTCCGAGCAGGGAGTGGGTTGTGCAAAGAGGTCTGTTGTTTGTCAAGGGCCGAGCAGGGAGTGAG
>CAUYQV010044548.1:0-10578 GCA_963574575.1 Galagoides demidoff | reverse complement strand
AAAAAAAAAAAAGGAATATAAGAAAAAGATAAATGAAAAAACATAAACAATCTAATAAAAAAGTATAAAAGCAGTGAACAACTTCATATTTCAGACTGGGGCAGAGCAAGAAAGTGGACCAGAAAGGTCATTTGGCCAAGTTCTCCTAGTATAACTGAGAAATGGGAGAAATCCAAGCTGTGTCTGGCACAGAGATTTTGCCTGGAGCTGTGCCTCAGGGTGCACTGCAATGTGGAGTGGTGCTGGACACAGTGCAGGAACAGGAATGGCAGAGACCTAAAATTCTAGGCAAGTTTTTTGTGAGCCAGTGGGAGTGACAGTCTCTGCCCTAGAAGTCCTGGTTGGGACAAAGCCCTTTTGCAGTTTTTGGTTCTTGTGGGAAGCTGCGTGATGAGTGGAAAGCCTGGAAGAGTGGGTGCACCCAAACAGTGATCAGCAGCCAGATTTGAGGGCTCTTTCCATCAGATTTGAGGCCAGAGGGGTGGAGAGGAAGAGTCTGGCTGCACTCAGGCTGGTAAGGAGTGCCTGATTTTGAGGAACCCACCCAGTTCAGCCTCTCAAAAAACTTGAGTTAACAGGCATGGCCTTAGCACCATGCTGACCAATAAAATTTTTTTCCATTACTCTAGTCCTCTCTTCCCATCTCTTGTTCTTTGAGTTTTTTCTGTTATTCCCCTCTCCCTTTTGTTCTTGCTCTTTCTTTTCCTTTTCTTTTACTCTTTCCTTCTTTTTTCCTCTTTCTTTATTTTCCTCTTATTTCTCCCTGCTCACTCTTTGGCCTCATACTAAGAGGCCTCTTTATCACCTAAACTCCAAGAGAAGGTAATTTAAAGCAAAGGAGGAAGTGAGAAGGAAAAGGGAGCACAAGGAAATGAACAAGAAGTAAGCTCATATGAGAAAGAACCAACAGAAAAATTCAGGCATCATGAAAAACCAAAATAGAGTATCTCCTCTAAGGGACCACAAGGTAGCTTTTACAGAAGATTCCTCCTATAAAGAATTAATGGATTGACAGAAAGAGAATTTAAAATATGGATTATTAGGACAATAAAGAGAATGGATGAGAAAATGAAAAGACAGAACCAAAAATCAGAAGAAAGAGTTATACACTATAGAAAGGATACAGCAGAGCTTAAGGAAATGAAGGAGACAATCAGGGAATGTAAATTATGCAGTAGAAAGTATCAAAAATATATTAGACCATGGAGAAGAAAGAACATTAGAGCTAGAGTATAAAGTGTTCAAGTTACATGAGGTAGTTACAGAGGCAAAAAAGAAGAAAGAGGAAGCAGAACAGGTGATTAGAGAACTATGAGACTCCATGAAGCATTTAAACATACAAATAATAGGAATCCCTGAAGGGGAAGAAGGATGTCCCAATTTAATAGATGCCCTGCTGGAGACTATCATAAATGAAAACTTACCAAGTTTTACTAAAGATCCTGACACACTCCTTCAGGTGGATATTGAACCCTGGGTTATCTCAACTCTAACAGAGCTTCTCCAAGACACATTGTAATGAACCTGTCCAAAGTACAGATGAAGGAGAAAATACTGCAAGCAGCTGGAAATAAGCACCAACTGATCTACAAGGGCAGAGCCATTAGGATGACAGCAGACTTTCTAAATGAAAGTTTCTAAGATAAAAGAGCATGGTCATCCACCTTCAACATCTTTAAAAAAAACAATTTTCAGTCCAGAATTCTGTATCTCACTAAACTAAACTTCAAAATTGATGGATAAATCAAATCTTTTGCAGATATACAAGCACTGAGGAAATTCACCACAGTAGACAAGCACTACAGGAAATACTCAGACCTGTTCTCAAAACTGAACATCGCAATGGATCACCATCAAAGTAAACACCGAGAAGCTAAAGACCAACACTTAGCTTCCACAATGGCACAAAGAATAAAAGTACACAACAAACTTTTTCATAACAAGATGAATAAAAATCTACCACACTTATCAATACTCTTAATAAATGTCAATGGAATTAATTCCCCACTAAAGAGGCACAGGTTGGCTGAATGGATAAAAAACACAAGCCATCCATATGGTGTCTCCAGAAGACACACCTAGACTTGGGGTTAAGGAATGGAAAACAGTATTTCAAGCAAATGGAAATGAGAAGAAAGGAGGAGTTGCAATCTTATTCTCAGATATAAGAGGATTCAAAACTAAAATTGAGAAAGATGAAGATGGACATGTGATACTGGTAAAAGGAACAAAACAACAAGAAGACATCTCAATTTAAAATATTTATGCACACCTAACTTAAATGCTCCCAGATTTATGAAACAGACCTTGAGGAGTCTGAGCACCATGATATTCCATAACACTACAATAGCTGGGGACTTTACACCCCTCTGATAGAATTGGATAGACCCTCTAAACAAAAACTAAAGAAAGATATAAAGGACTTAAATGTGACCCTAGAACAAATGGGGTTAAGAGACACATATGGAACATATCATCCCAAAGCAAAAGAATATACTTTTTTCTCATCATCCCATGGCACATACTCCAAAACATATCACATCCTAGGATACAAATCAAACCTCAGCAAAATCAAAGGTATAGAAATTGTACCCTGTCTCTTCTCAGACCACAAGAATATAAAGGTGGAACTCAACTCCAACAAAAATGTTCATCCCCACACAAAAGCATGGAACTCAAACAACCTTATGCTGAATGATAGTTGGGTTCAGGAAGAGATAAAAGATGAAATCGTTAAATTCCTCAAACATAACAACAATGAAGACACAAGTTGCCAAAACCTGTGGGATATAACAAAAGCAGTCCTGAGAGGAAAATTTATTGTACTAGATGCCTACATTCAAAAAACAGAAAGTAAGCACATCAACATACTCACAAATCATCTTATGGGATTGGAAAAACAAGAACAATCTAACCCTAAATCCAGCAGAAGACAAAACATCATCAAAATCAACTCAGAGATTAATGAAATTGAAAACAAAAAATCATTCAGAAAATTAACAAACTAAAAAGTTGGTTTTTGAAAAATAAAACTAAATAAAATAAACTTTTGGTGAGACTCACTAGAAACAGAAAATTAAAGTCTCTAGCAACCTCAATCAGAAATAATAAAGGGGTAATAACAACAGATGCCACAGAGATACAAGAGATTATCTCTGAATACTACAAGAAACTCTACACCTAGAAATTTAATAATGTGGAGGAAATGGATCAATACTTGGAATCACACCTTCTCCAGAGACTTAATCAAGAAGAAATAGATCCCCTAAACAGACCAATTTCAAACACTGAGACCAAAGAAACAATAAAAACTTCTCCCAACAAAAAAAGCCCTGGTGCAGATGGCTTCACACAAGAAATCTATCAAACCTTCAAAGAAGAGCTTATACCCATTCTACAGAAATCATTCCAAAAGTTGAGAAGGAAGGAATCTTCCCCAACACATTACATGAAGCAAAACCAGGAAAGAACCCAACTAAAAAGGAGAACTTCAGACCAATTTCATTATTGAATAGAGATGCAAAAATTCTCAATAAAATCCTAGCCAAGAGATTATAACTTCTCATTAAAAAAGTCATACATCACAATCAAGTAGGTTTCATCCCAGGGATGCAAGACGGTTTAACATATGCAAGTCCATAAACATAATTCACCATATGAACAGAGGCAAAAACAAGGACTATATGATCCTCTCAATAGATGTAGAAAAAGAATTCAATAAAATTCAACATCCTTTTCTAATTAGAACTCTGAAGATTATAGGCATAGGTGGCACATTTCTTAAACTGATGAAGCCATCTATGACCAACCTACAGCTAACGTCATACTGAATGGAGTAAAACTGAAAGCTTTTCCACTCAGAACTGGAACAAGACAAGATTGTCCTCTATTACCACTACTATTCAGCATAGTGCTGGAAGTTCTAGCCAATACAATCGGGCAAGAGAAGGTAATGAAGGGCATCAAATGGGGGCAGCCGAAGTCAAACTGTCCCTCTTTGCCAACGATATGATCTTATACTTAGAGAACCCCAAGGACTCAACCCTAAGACTCCTGGAAGTGATCAAAAAATATAGTAATGTCTCAGTATATAAAATCAGTGTCCACAAATCCATAACCTTTATATATGCCAATAACAGCCAAGATGAGAAGCTAATCAGGGACACAATTCCCTTCACAGCAGCTTAAAAAAAAATGAAATACCTAGGAATATACCTAACAAAAGAGGTGAAAGACCTCTATAAAGAAAATTACAAAATCCTAAGAAAAGAAATATCAGAAAATATTAGCAAATGGAAGAACATACCATGCTCATGGCTGACAAGAATCAACATTATTAAAGTGTCTATACTTCCCAAAGCAATCTATAGATTCAATCCAATCCCCATTAAAATACCAAAATCATACTTTCAGATTTGGAAAAAATAATTCTTCATTTTGTATGGAACCAGCAAAAAACCCATATAGCTAAGGCAATTCTTAGTAATAAAAACAAAGCCAGAGGCATCAACCTACCAGACTTTAGGCTGTATTACAAGGCCATAGTGATCAAAACAGCATGGTATTGGCATAAAAACAGAGACATAGACATGCAGAACCAAATAGAAAACCATGAGATAAAACTAACCTCTCATAGCCACCTGATCTTTGATAAATGAAACAAGAACATACACTGGGGAAAGAATCCCTATTCAACAAATGGTGCTGGGAGAACTGGACAGCCACATGCAAAAGACGGAAACTGGATCCACACTTTCTCCTCTCACTAAAATTGATTCGAGATGGATAAAAGATCTAAATCTAAGGCATGAAACAATAAACATCCTTGAAGAAAGTGTGGGGAAAACACTCAAAAGTATTGTCCTTGGGAAAGACTTTATGGAGAAGCCTCCAATGTAGGGTGACCAGACGTCTGGATTTTGGCGGGACAGTCCCACTTTTCAACAATTTGTCCTGTGTCCCGAGGCATTTTTTAAAAGTCCCGATTTTTGCAAAGAATGCACGAACAGGCTGGAGAACAAGAAGGGAATATATGGTTTTCAGCCACCATATGGCTATTTTGCCAGAATATGAGTTTTATATTATTTTTGTTAATTTTATGATGTTAAACTGTAATAAATAATTGCTGAGAAGTGATTATAGAGAACTGCTTATCAAAGTTTGCCTTGTTGTCAGGCCCTGCCCTGTGCCATCCCCTGCCCCACGCCCCTGCCCCCCCCCCCCGCTCCGCCCCCCCACCATGTTGTCCTGCCTTACAGCTGTTAGAATCTGGTCACCCTACTCCAATGGCAATTGCAACAACAAAAATAAACACATGGTACTTAATTAAACTGAATACCTTCTGTACAGCTAAAGAGATAACAACCAAAGCAAATAGGCAACAATCAAAATGGAAAAGAAATTTGCATATTATGAATCAGACAAGAGCTTGACAACTAGCATCTTCCAAGAATTCAAAATAAGCAACATAAAAAGAGCCAACAATCCTTTATATCACTGGGCAAGAAATATGACTGGAACCTTCTCTAAAGAAGACAAACAAATGGCTAACAAACATGAAAAATGCTCATCATCTCTAATCATCAGAGAAATACAAATAAAAACCACCCTGAGAGACCACCTAACCCCAGTGTGAATGGCCCACATCAAAACCTCAAAGCTGCAGATGCTGGCATGGATATAGAGAGAACACTTTTATACTGCTGGTGGGACTGCAAACTAATACAACCTTTTTGGAAGGAAGTATGGAGAATCCTCAAAGCCCATTTGATACTGCAATCCCATTACTGAGCATCTACCCAGAAGAAAAAAATCATAATATCATAAGGACATTTGCACTAGACTGTTCATTTCTGCTCAATTAACAATTTCCAAATTGTGGAAACAGCCTAAATGCCCACCAATCCAGGAATGGATCCACGGAATACTATTCAACCACAGAAACAGATGGCAACTTTACATCTTTTGTATTAACCTGCACGGAGCTGAAACACCATGTTCAGCTTAGTAAAGCATAGGTGCTTCTTAGTAAAGCATAACAAGAATGGAGAGGCAAGAATCCCATGTACTCAATTCTGATACAAGGACAATTGATGCTAGTACATGGCATTGGTTGGGGAGTGTGGGAGCAGAGAAAGGGAAAAAGGGAGGGGGGAGCAGGTCACAGTGTGTGACACACCTCTTTGAGGTGGGACACAATCTTAAGAGGGACATTACTTAACAAATACAAGCAGTGGAACCTGGTTCTTTGTACCTTCAATGAATTCCCAATAATAATAATAATAATAAAACCATAGTTTACCTGGAGGCAATGATAGGTCACCTAATGCTTTAGAGTGTTTCCAAAATTTGTGACATCTAAAGAGGGGAAGGAAGGAATACTTTCATGTTTTAGTTTTTGGTGTATCTATGATTTTTGTCTAACAATAAAACCTGTGGCAGGCAGAATTCTTGGATGGCTCCCCTGTTCCTCACTCCTGTCTAACCCACTCTCCTTGAGTGTGAGTGGGACCTGTGGTCAGGAAGGGATATCACCTCCTTGATTAGGTTATGTTATAAGCCAAAGATGAGGAGATTCTGCAGATGTAATTAAGATCTCAAATCACTTGATTTTGAGCTAATAATAAATGAGACTACCATAGGTAGTCGAAATCAGTTAAAAGCCTCCCCCCCCTTTTTTAAGACAGAGTTTCACTGTGCCACCTGGGTAGAGTGTTGTGGTATCATCATAGCTCACAGCAACCTCAAACTCTTGGGCTCAAGAGATCCTTCTGCCTCGCCCTCCCAAGTAGCTGGGATTATAAGAGCCGGACACAACACCCAGTTCATTTTTCTATTTTTATTGGAGACGGGATCTCACTCTTGCTCATACTGGTCTCAAACTCCTAAGTTCAGGTGATCTACCCGCCTTAGCCTCCCAGAGTGCTAGGATTACAGGCATGAACCACCATGCTCAGCCCATTTGAAAGAGGGTCTGAAATCCCTTTCTAAACCAAGTGATTTTTCCTCTCTCTTAAAGAAATAAAGTGGCCATGTTGTGAGAGGACCTTTACTAGGTACTCAACAACCACATGATCTTGAATGAGAAACAGAAAATAGCCCCATAAAGAAATGCAAGCCAGTCAACACCTCAGTGCAGCCTGGTGAGACTCTGAGCAGAGGATGTTCATGGCTTCTCACCACTGAAACTGTGAGATAATAAATATATGTTGTTATCAACCTGAAGTTTGTGGTAATATGTTACACAGAATAGAAAATGTAAAAACAAAATAAATAAATAGATAGTACCTATTTTTAAAAGGAACATATTTCACAGAAAAAGTCACAGATAATGAATAAGTACGTGAAGAGGTGTTCACCTAACTAGGAATGAGGAAATGCAAATCAAGAGAACTTAACTGGCAAAGATAAAAAAGTTTGACAACACTAAGTATTTGAGAGGGTATAAAAGTCAATTAGATCAATAATACATTATTAGTGGGATATAAATCAGTATAATTTTTTGGAAATAAATCAATGTTTTCCTGTAAGTTCAAATATTCACAAACTCTAATGATTTTGCAATTTGACTCTATTTATTAGGTCATTAAGTATGAAATGCCCAATTCCAAATCAAAAATTTAGCTTATTATATCCTAAAAAAGAAGCAGCGCTCTTAATCAAAGTATGTGCATCAATTATCTACACAGCTTTGGCATCTTACTGGTAGCTTGTTTATGCCAGCAGCAAAAAAGCCTGGAGAGCAAGAGGTTATAAATCACAAAAGGTATTTCCCACAGCTTGTTGAGAATTGAATATTTTTCCTTGCAGGAAGTGGTCCAAAGCCTGGAAGAAGTGATAGTTGGTGCAGGGTGTGGTGAATATGGTGGATTACAGAGAGTTTCCAAGGGGATTGAGGATTGACTTGTCTCTATTAACCAATCTCAACTACTTAATCATAAACATCTTCATCATTTCATCTAATTGGTAGGAATCTGCTGCAAGCAACTGGCCAGGTTTCATGACGTTATATAGATAATAGCAGGGCTGGACCATCAAAAAGACACCATTAGCTTTTTTGATGAGTATTCAGTTTTGGACTGTATTTCTATACTTCATCTTTAGCCACCCATCCTGCTGAATGCTTTTAATTGTCAAAAAGAATCCATTTTTCATCACAAGTAACAATATAGTATAGAAATCATTTGCTTTTATGTCATGACAGCAAAGAAAGGCAAGGTTTAAGACCATTTCTCTGCTGACATTCATTTAATCCATGCAGAGCCCATGTATCTAGCTTCTTTACCTTGCTGATTTGTTTCAAATAGTCCAATATAGTCGCAATATTAATGTCAAACCTTGCTGCTATTTTACATGTAGGTTGAGATGGATTCACTTCTACTACAGCTTTCAGCTCATCCTTACCCACCTTGGTCTTACGTCACCCACATGACTGAGTTTCAAGAATAAAATTACCAGAATGACCAAAATGTAACTTATCAAACCATGCCTTCATTGGCCACATCCTTCCCAAATCCTTTGTTGATACATATTTTGAGCTCTCTGGCTTGTTTCTAAGATATGTATTCAAAAATAACATGAATGTATGACTTATTCACAGTTTCATAAAATTTGCTCTAAAAAAAACATTGAGAGGTAATCACAAGCCAAACAATGCATTTGAAAGAACGAGAATGTACCTTTACCATAAAAATAAAATAAAAAGTGGCAGAGTAAAATGTCAGAGATGTTAACTGTCAATTTAGTACTTAAGGAAATCAGACACTTCATACTTAATATATATCCATACCTAATATATATCCATAAAAAAGAGAAAATTTAGCACATGCATACCTAGAGACACATACAGCAACATTCATAACAGTATCATTCTTAATTAGAAAAAAACAGGAAACAAAGCAAGTTGTGTTATATTCATATAATGAAACAAAATAGAAGGAAAATGAATGAGGAACAGGATAGAAGTACAGTAGTTGCATAAAGACACAGGGGAAAAGTATGCCTCTGAGACAATATATAAAATGCAATATTTTACATAGATTGGAAACAATATATCATTTAGGCATGTGTGAGATATGTGTGTATGTGTATATGACTGTTGAAAAAGTAACTTAAGTGGGGGTGTCTGTGGCTCAAAGAAGTAGGGCGCCGGCCCCATATGCTGGAGGTGGCGGGTTTAAACCCAGCCCCGGCCAAAAAAAAAAAAAAGTAACAAGTTACAGAACATTAACCACAAATTGAGGTAATGGCAACAACTGGGGGAAGTGAGGGGTGAAATGATATAGAGGTGCACAGAGGTAGGTGTAGACTATTTAATAGTATTCTAGTTCTTGGGCTGTATTGTGGGTTACAAGTGTCTATGGCATGGTAGAAGGAAGGAAGATAGCAGGGAGGTGGATAGGAGAGAGTAGGAGAACTGACCCAGATTCCATGCATTTCTGAAAGGTTTGTTACAACCATAAACAAACAACCATTAACATCACCTATTCAGGAAACCTTTTAGAGAGTCATTACTGTTGTTCATCAAGATGCAGCTCTCCTCTTTCAGAGGCACACGGGAGATGCGCCTCTTTGATGTTAAACAGCACCAGGTGACCTGTCAGAGCAGAGAAAGTAAACACAAAGTGTCACTTTCAGGCTGAAGCCTTTAAGAGAAGCAAGATTCGGGTCGACATAGTGTTTTTCCCACATTGGTAAATACCTAAAGTATCTGGCATTTGGTGGCAGGTTTATAGGTGAAGAAGAAACTGATATGGAAGTTGGAAAGATGGCATCCATGTTGCATAGCAGTGAATGATGAAATAATTGCTCTGATGACTCTAGAAGGGTGTTCTGCACCTGGTGCACTTGGGCTCTAAGGGAGACATCAGGGACACGGAAGGTCTACACTGTGTGCCAGATGCTTTGAGCTGCCTTTGGTGATGTATTATGAAAGAAATAACCAAAGGAAAGACAGATGGTCTGTCTGCAAGCAGGAATGAAAGGAAAGTCTGGCTCAATGTCTTCAACAGGTAGATGGCATGGAAAATTTTCATTGATAAGTGATCTTCACCAGGACACATACAAGTGCACAAACATTGTAGATTCTTTCTGTCCATTCACCTCAGTCAAAAGCAAGTATTAAGTGCCTTCATATTGCACCCCTCACCATTATCCATGTATAGCTCTCATTCCATCTTGAAAAACTGAAACTCTGTATTCATTAAACATTAAGTTCACATTCCCCTCGCCACTTAGCCCCAGACACCCATCATGCTATGCTTCTGTCTCTATAAACCTGCGTACAGGAACTCAGAAAGTGGAATCATACAGCATTTGTCTTTTTTGACTGGCTTGTTTTACTTAGCATAACAAAATTGATAGACCTGAGAAAGAAGCCAGCCTAGTGGCAGTCCCTTTGCAGCATCTCCTGACAACAGCAGAGAGAAAGGTGTGTAGGTACCACCACTCAGACCTCCCTACTCAAAGACAAAACTGTAAGAACACGAAGTGACTGTGCAGGACCCCAGCAGCAGAGAGGAGAAGCAGGAAGGGAAGACAGTGGGAAGAGCAGGTGAAGGGGAGGCGAGAGACTCAGAG
>CAUYQV010044545.1:0-15307 GCA_963574575.1 Galagoides demidoff | reverse complement strand
AGTGGCTAAGGCGCCAGCCACATACACCCAAGGTGGTGGGCTCAAATCCAGCCTGGGCCCACCAAACAACAGTGACAGCTGCAACCAAAAAATAACTGGGCGTTGTGGCAGGTGCCTGTGGTCCCAGCTACTTGGGAGGCTAAGGCAGGATACTCACTTGAGCCCAGGAGTTAGAGGTTGCTGTGAGCTGTGATGCCACAGCACTTTACCCAGGGGGACAGCTTGAAGCACTGTCTCAAAAAAAAAGAAAGTGAGAATTACGACTTACGGGTATCATTATTAAAAAAATATATTGATAAGGAAAAGGTTAACTCTTGGGCATCAGCAAAAGTCACAATAGAGAACAAATGGTTAGAAATATTTCATCATTTGGAAACAAACCATGTTCCATACAATAATGCACTAAAAATTGTGGGATATGTGCTGTCCTTACCAGGAACTAATGCTGCGATTGAATGTGTTTTTTCTACAGTAAATAAAGTGTAGACATCAGACAAATCACAATTAAGTGTTGAGACTTTGAAAGCCATTTTATGTGTGAAATATAATTTAACAAATTCTTCTGAAAAGTTTCATGACCTTTTAAACAATGACAACAATGTACTAAAAAAAATTCACTCAAATGAGAAATATGCCAAAGAATAAAATAATACTATATATATATTTTTTTTTTTTGGCCCTGGCTGGGTTTCAACCCGCCACCTTCAGCATATGGGGCCAGCGTCCTACTCTTTTGAGTCATAGGCACTGCCCTACACATAATTTTTTTTAATGTATTATATTTGTTAATTGTACTTATGTTGAAATTATATATATATATGTGTATATATATATATAATAAGACTATTTTTGCATTCTATGAAAATTTTTGTTGCTCCATATAGACCAAATTTTTAATTAAGTCACTCCCTCCTGCTCCCGGTCAATGCTGTCCCACTTTACCAATGTTAAAATCTGGTCACCTTAGCTTAGGTAAGTCTCAAAAGCATATAATAATTTAGTACAGACTGAGTGATTACTTTTTGGATGTGGTGAAACAATTCTATAGTGATAAAAGTAAAAAAAGCATATGACTTTGCATAGATTGGAGGGAAGAATTGACTGAAAAGACAAAAGGAAGAACCTTCTGTATTGATGGAAATATTCTTCTGCATGATTACATGTATATATACAACTTTCAAACATCATTGGAACACTGAAAATACACTTTATTGTGTGTAGATTCTCAATAAAAAGTTATACTCAGAAAATAAAGGTGAAATAAGATAAAAGAGAAAGCTTGGCAAGTTTATTTAAACTTCTTTACAACCTTTAGATGATATCTCAAGAATCTATTCCAGTCATTGATTTGCACAGTTGTATAGAAGTATGGGTTCTTGAAACGTTTCTGTGCATATCCTGAATGTGAAAGGTCAGCAGTACAATAGATTTGTCTTAAGGTAAAGATAGAAAGAAAGCAGAAAGAAGGAAGGAAGGAAGGAAGGAAGGAAGGAAGGAAGGAAGGAAGGAAGGAAGGAAGGAAGGAAGGAAGGAGGGAAGGGAGGGAGGGAAGGAGTGATGGAAAGAAGGAGGAGAATGATGACATTGCATTTTCTCATGTAGGATATGGATCAAGAAATAGGCCTCCAAATTTGTTAAGGAACAGGCAGGCACTTTTGGAATGATTTCTAATAAATTAAGACTATTTTTCTGAGGGCTAGAGAATTGTCCATTCGTGATAAAAAAACATTAATAATCTATTGCCTGAGTCTATTCAAAGAGGATTGATTATACCTATGGAGTTAAAAAGTGTTAACTTATTGACATAAATCAAATTCTGTACTTGAGTCATCTACTAACACTTTGACTGGCAAGATATATTTCACAAGGTTATATGCACACACACACACACACACACACACACACACACACATACAGGGTGGCCATAAAGTTCACATGCAATTTTATTTTATATATTTATTTATTTTTGTTTTAGCAGGCCTGGGCTGGGTTCAAACCCACCAGCCTTGGTCTATGCGGCTGGAGCCCTACCCACTCACTGAGTATGGGTGCCACCCTCAATATTTTTTTATAATGAACTTTATTGCATGCTAATTTTTTTGGGGGGGGGACAGAGTCTCCTTATGTCACCTTTGGTAGAGTGCTTTTGCATCACAGCTCACAGCAACCTCAAACTCTTAGGGTTAAGAGAATCTCTTGCCTCAGCCTCTCTAGTAGCTGAGGCGCCCACCACAATGCCTGGCTATTTTTTTGTTGTCGTTGTCATTGTTTAAGTTTAGCAGGCCCAGGCTGGGTTCATACCCCTGCCAACTCTGGTGTACATGGGTTGGCGACCTAGCCTCCAAACTATAGGCACCAAGCCTTCGTGTGCAATTTTAAATTGCACACTATTTTAAATTGCACAAGAACTTTATCAACACCCTGTATTAACCATTTTAGCTTCTTCATCAAATGTTTCATATGAGAAGATTATGTGGAAGGTAGAAGACAATGGTCATATAGCTAGGACTGGGGTATTAGTCTTTCTTTTCTCCCCTTATAATAGGATGCATTTTGTACCTGTGCTATTTTGAAAACAGCTGAAATTTTTTTTATAACAAAAAGTTAAATAGCATCACCTGTGAATTCATCTAAACTATGAGAAGAAACATAACTTAGCAGATACATAATATCTTAGTTTGGGTTTAAAAGGTAGACAAATATAAAATTTACTCTCCAATTTCAAATAATAGAGTGTGATATAATGAATATTTTACGCTTTATGTTGGCAGTTCCAAACCTCTTTCCTGAGAGTGATCTGACCTAGAAGGCTAAACAAATATAATTAGATTTTGCCATGTAACATTATTATTTGTTTAAGTATTGAAATTCTTTTACTAAAAATAAATTGAAATTTAATTTAGTGACAAGAAGTAAATATTGAAAAGCAATCTGAGTTTTCATCAAATCTACCTGGTACGTAACCCCTTTGATGAGTTTTATGTCTGGATAATTAAAACTTCTTTCCCCTTCCAATGAAGGAAAATTTCTTAAAAATACAGGATGGATAGGATGGAAAATAAAAATTGTTGTTGATGCAATCTTATGGAAACCAAACAATTGTGCAATATCACAGTATACACCTAGAAACACTATGCTTTCAACTGGGTAGCCAGAGATTCTTGAGAAAGTCTTCTCTTGTTACTCTTATTAACAAAGCTGAAGGGACACAAATATAGTAATGGAATATTTTTGACCTATTACACAAATAAAGTGTAATAAATTTAGCAAAAACAGAAACTACTGCTATCATTTACTATTAATAAAATACCAAGGGTCATCATGAGGCTAATTTAAAACAAATTGTAAACACTTGTCAGCATTGAATAGAGAAAAGACATTGGTTTCTTCTCTAAAGAAACTGGAAAAGCTCTTTTTGAAAAAAGCTTTTTGAAAAGAGTGTGTCTAGAGCAATACAGCAACTGGACATTGCATATGGAATGTTATCTGAAGCTCTTTAGAAGGTATTTGAATCTTACCACGTGACTGTAAGTCCAAAATAATCTGACCAGTTAAAAAAATTTTTTTTTTTTTTTTGAGACAGAGTCTCAAGCTTTCTCCCTGGGTAGAGTGTCGTGGCATCATAGCACACAGCAACCTCCAACTCAGGCTAAAGCAATCCTCTTGCCTCAGCTTTGCTATTTTTATTAGACACCGAGTCTCACTTTTCCTCAGGCCGTCTCAAACTTCCAGGTGTCCTCAAACTACAGACCACGGGTCACATGCAGCCTGCCTAGGACATTGATGTGGCCAACTGCATGTTTTTGCCGCCGCTGCTTGTCCTGCTAAGCAGCCGACTGGTCCCGGGCCGGCAGTCTGGCCCTCCAACGGGCTGAGGGACAGTGAACTGGCACCCTATTTAAAAAGTTTGAGGACCCCTGGTTCAAGCAATCCACCTTCCTCGGCCTCCCAGAGTGTTAGGATTACAGGCGTGAGCCACCGCACCCAGCCAGTTGAAAATCTGTTAAAAGGAGTCAAAAATCCACCAAAATCGAAACAACAACAACAAAATGCTGATAAGGGTATAAAAATGAGGCAGCTACAAAGAATTAAAAACAGGAAAAGGCAATTATCTCAGTTAATTCCACTGGGAAACCAATTCCTCCTTAATTTGTAAGGAGGTCCACATGTGGCCTTGAGGCTTCAGGTTTCCCACCCCTTAGATAATATATTTTTCATTTTAAAATAATAGCATTGTTTTACAAAATAATATATGCGCTTTGTAAAAATGAATCAAACAATATAGAAAGACACAGGTAAAAAAATAAAATTCCCCAGTAATTCTATTATCAGTAGTTCTTTGGAACACATCTAATTAGAGAACATTTTTTTTCTCTTCAACTATTGCTCATTTCTCAAAGCAAAGCTCAATTCTCTCTCTTTCAAACTCTCTGTTATTAGATTGGTTACCTCTCACTCAACTCTGCTTTTGATTAGTTTCCATGAAAAATAATATCAGCACTCCACAATTAGCCATTTATTTGCTGTGATTTGATTTGATTTTCCACAAATGAATCTAAACTCCATAAGTCAGACCATACGTTTTTATCTTATTTATAGTAGCTTGCAGAATAGGTCTTGCTAATACAGAAGACATTCAATAAGTGCCTGTGGACTTGCCTTGGACTTGTCTTTTGGATCTTATGAGTTTATAAAAAGGAGACCCAACAATAGGAATATAAATATTTTGAGATCTGGGAGCAACCTTATCAGTTTACATTAACTGGTATGTATTTGAAACCACATTTGGTTAAATAGGACATAAATTTTAAAACTTTTTGGCTTAGGTCCACTTTACACTTTTAAAAATTACTGTTGACTTTGAAGAATTTTTTTGGGGGGTATGTTATTCATCAATGTTAGAAATATTAGAAATCAAATCTGAGAAAAATTTAAAACACAGGACTATAGAAGCACTTATTCTATTGGTCATCAGAGTGATAGTATCATGTATCAAATAACCTCTGAAAAATTATACTTCACACTCAGGAGAGAATGAATGTGAAAAGACGAAATCACGTGTTAATACAATAATGAAAATATTTTGACCTGTTAACGCTCTGAAAGGCTCTGGGTGGGGGGGGCAGTTTTTTGCAGATCATACTTTCAGAATTGCTGCTCCAGAAAAATTGAACTCAACAAATCTGTTTAAACCTAATCATGATATTTAGAGTTTTATGGAAAAAAGAAAAGTAGAAGTAAAGCACGGTGTATGATCAAAAGGGTTTTATGTTCCAGAGCCCCTCTATCTAGTTAGTGGTTCAGACCTAACCATAGGCCTAGGCTATAAAAATACACCATCTACCATCTATTGAGTATTTCTCTATTGTGATCAGAAGTCCACCCCCTTTACACTCAGTAAGTCTTTAAAAAGCAGATAGCTGGGCCACAACACAGATCAATCAAATTGGAATCTCAGAGGTGGAATCCAGAAATCTGCCATTTTAATAAGATCCCCAGGTGAGTCTGGAGATCTACTAAATTTAGAAACCACTAAACCTAAGGACTCAGGTCACTGCAAAATAGTACCATACCTTATAACTTTATTTGCTCTGGTTTGACCTTATACCAAATGACCCAGTACCTCTACAAAGGTTCAACACTTTGGTTCAGACATTATAATGTTCTACCGCCATTGAGATTTTGCTACCTAAGTGAGATTCCTTTATTAGTCTCTCGAAATTTTCTAAAAGGCTTTCTCCCTTTGACTGCCCTCCACAGTCTGATCTTTTCTTCTGGTGAAATTTTCTCCTAAATAGAGAAACATATCACCTGTTTACTCTAAAAACCAGAGGTGAGGTGGCAGATCTAAAATAGTTCAAAATTAAAAACAAATAGATGACCTCATTGAAATTGAGATTTTCTAAGAATTTCAAACATGCCATGGACATACAGAATAATTCAAAGAAGAAGTATGGTCTGTCTGGATAGATAGAGTTTATTATTATTTTAAATTTGAGTTTCATCAGCAAATTTTCCTGCATACTAAATTATAATCAGTCTATAAAAGTGCTATGCTTTCTCCAGAAATCTATTTATTTAATCACTTGAAAGAGGTGGGGAGGACAGCTTGGGCGGGAATTTTTTTTTTTTTCTCTGAAGTAACAAATCATTCAGAAAATCAATCAATCAAATCTTCACTATCAGGAAACCATTCAACCGCCTTTTATCCCCCAGGCTTTTTCTCTCTGAACATCACAGGAGCTTTCAATGATTCCTGCTGTGAAACACAAGCTTCTGAAGCCCAATTAAATTTGTAGTCCAATATAAAAATGCACTCTTTATTCTAACACAGCTACTGCATTAAATACAATAATGGGTGATTTATGTAGTGCCAATTGAAAAGTTTAAAGCATTTTACACCATGGGGTTTTTTAAATAGTGTGGTTAATCCCACATTAATGATTTAGGGAATGAAAAACAGTCTTATGCGTAGAAAAAATAGCTAGACACCTACACAGTACTATTCAAATTGTACCAAAATGTCTTCTTGCCCAGAGACAGCACCCATAGTTCTATCAGCCTAACATGTGTGAGAAGATTTACAATTTGCAAAACAATTTCAAACAATTATCATACTTAATTCTCTCAACAGCCTTGAAATAGGTAAGGGAGGTATTATCATCCCTATTTTCTTTTTTTTTTTGACTTTTTTTAAATTTCTTATAGCATAAACTGTGTACATTAATGCAATCATGGGGTACAGTGTGCTGTTTTCATATACATTTTGAAATACTCTTGTCAAACTGGTTAACATAACCTTCATGTCATTTTCTTAGTTATTGAGTTAAAATGTTCATACTCTGCTTTTAGAAAGATTCACTTGTACCCTTGTAAGATAAACCATAGAGGTGACCCCAACAATCTCCCTCCCTCCCCTCATCCACCTCCTCACCTCCCCCTCCCACCCCCTTCCCATATTCTAAGGCTATAATTAGGTTATGACATTCCTATAAAAGCTATGAATTAGTTTCAAAGTAGGGCTGGATACTTTTTCTTCCACTCTTGAGATACTTTGCTAAGAAGAACATTTTCTAATTCCATCCATATAAACATGAAGGAGGTAAAGTCTCCATCTTTCTTTAGGGCTGTATAGTATTCCACGGTGTACATGTACCACAATTTATTGATCCATTCATGGGTCGATGGGCATTTGGGCTTCTTCCATGACCTAGCAATTAATACACTGCTGGTGGGAATGCAAATCATCCCTATTTTCTATATAAGAAAATTGAATACAATAAGCACAAGGAAAGGGATTATATATTGAGAACCTACTATAAGAGTCATTTTCCACACAACTTAATTCTCTCTATAATCTTACTTTACAATGAAGAGAGTGAGGCTCAAAGAAGTTATGAAATCTGGCCAAGTTCACATAGTAGGTAAGAGGTAAAGTTGAATCTGAACCCAGATTTGTGCAATTATGATTCTAGAGTAAAGGTGCTTAACAACTTGACACACCTGCTTCATTTTCAATAACTGATAAAATGTTTTCAACATCATTTCCAGTGTTTTATTTATAAGCAAGAAGAAAAATTTAAAATAGCTTTTGTTTTTCAAACCAAATGTTCAAGAAATTAAATATGCTTTCAACTACTAGAAATAACCACTCATTCTAACACAGCAAATATATATGATACCATTATAAAGTTATGGTCTGATAGACTACCATAAACTAACTTTGTATATTAACTTTCTAATTTTACTTATTAGTCTATATTTGTACCCTAATTTATGATATGTACCGTAATATATGCCACATATGACATACAACACATTACTTTTGTTTCACTTTTAATTTTTTTTTATTTCAAAATATAGGGGGGTACAAATCTTTTTGTTACATTAATACATTATACATACAATGTTTAAGTAGGAGCTTTTAGTGTTTCCATTATAAAAAGAGTGTTCCTTGTACCAGATGGCTATGTTTTTACCCCTAACCTTTTCCCACACTCTCCACTGCTTTACTTTCAGTCCACTTTACATCTTTTTGAGCCAATGAATGCCCATCATTTAGTTCTCAATTGTTAGAGCTCACACATAATGTTTGTTTGTTCTTTTCTGGGATACTTCACCTAAAGCAGTGATTTTTCAACCCGTGTGCTGTGAAAAATTTTGAAGATAATTAATTAAATTATTTTCAAAAGCAGTTCAAAGCACAGTACATATATTCCTTTTTTATGTTTTTTTAACAACATAATTTGAGTGTGCTGCAGAAGTTTAAAGATAGGTTCCAGTATGCCATGAGATAAAAAATGGTTGAAAATCACTGACTTAGAGTAACAGTCTCCAGTTCCATCTAAGTTGCTGCAAAATACATTATTTCATTTCTATGTATGACCAAGTAGTACTCCATGGTGTGTGTGTGTATACACACACAGTTATGTATATATCATGTTTTCTTTATTGACTCCTGAATTAATAGGCACTTAGATTTATTGCACATCTTCATAATTGTGAATTGTGCTACAAAAAATAATTGAGTGGCAGGGTCCTTTTGATAAAATTACTTATTTTACTTTGGTAGATACTTAGTAGTTGGTTTTCTAGATCGAATAGTAAGTCTACATTTATTTCTTTGCGGAATCTCCATACTGTTTTCCATAGAGATTGAGCTAATATGCTGTCCCATCAACAGTGTATAAGCATTCCTTTCTCTCTGCACCCATGCCACCTTTACTACTTTTTAATAATGGCCATTCTGATAGAGGTAAATTGATATCTCATTGTGGTTTTAATTTGCATTTCCCTGATGATTGGTGATGCTGAGCATTTTTTTTTTGAGACAGAGCCTCAAGCTATCCCCCTGGGTAGAGTGCCATGGCATCACAGCTCATAGCAACCTCCAACTCCTGGGCTCAAGCGAGTCTCCTGCCTCTGCCTCCCAAGTAGCCGGGACCACAGGCGCCTGCCACAACACCCGGCCATTTTTTTGGTTGCAGCTATCATTGTTGTTTGGCGGGCCCAGGCTGGGGATTCGAACCCGCCACCTTAGGTGTACGTGGCTGGCGCCTTAGCCGATTGAGCCACAGGCGCCGAGCCATGCTGAGCATTTTTTATTGGTCATTTGTCTGTCGTCTTTTGAAAAACTTCTTTTCATGTCTTTTGTTCACTTTTTAATGGGGCTGGGTTTTTTGTTGCTGATTTGAGTTCTTTGTCGATTCTGAATATTAACACTTTTTCAGATGTACAGTTTGTGAATAATTTCTCTCCCATTGTGTAGGCTGTGTATTTACTCTGCTGGTCATTTGCTTTCCTGTGCTTTATAGTTTAATAAAGTAACATTTATTTACTTTTTTTTCTTTTGTGTGCCTTTGGGTATTATTCATAAATTCTTTGCCTAGAAGAGCTTTTCCTATATTTTCTTCTTTAACATTTGTGGCTTCATGTCTTACATTTAAGTCTTTTATCCTTTTGAATTGATTTTTGTATGTTGTAAGAGATAGTGGTCCTGATTCATTCTTCGGCATGTGGCTATTCTGTTTTCCCAGGATCGTTGATTGAATAGGGCTTCCTTTCCCTAGTGTATATTGTTGTCTACTCTTTCAAATATCAGTTACTTGCAATTGGATGGTTGTATTTCTGAATTCTCTATTCTGTTCCATTGCTCTAAGTTTCAACTTTCTTTTTTTTTTTTTTTTTTTTTTTTGTGACAGGAGCCTAAAGCTGTCCCCTGGGTAGAGTGCCATGGCATCTCAGTTCATAGCAACCTCCAACTCCTGGGCTCAAGCGAGTCTCCTGCTTCCACCTCCCAAGTAGCTGGGACCACAGGTGCCTGCCACAACGCCCGGCTATTTTTTGGTTGCAGCCATCATTGTTTGGCGGGCCTGGGCTGGATTCGAACCCACCACCTTGGGTGTACATGGCTGGTGCCTTAGCCACTTGAGCTACAGGCGCCGAGCCAGGTTTCAACTTCCATACCAGTACTATGCTATTTTGGTTACTATAGCCTTGTAGTATAATTTCAAGTCAGGCAATATGATGCCTTCAAATTTGTTCTTTTTTGATTAATATTGCTATTCAGAGGTTTTTTTTTTTTGGTTCCAAGTGAAGCATATAATTATTTTTTTTAGATATAGGAAATATAGCATTAGCATTTTGAGAGACATTGCATTGAATCTGTAAACTTGTGGGCAGTATAGGCATTTTAACAATACTCATTCTACCAGTCCACGGGAAGTTTGCCTATTTGTGCCATTTATGATTTTCTTCGTTAGTGTTTTATAGTTCTTCTTGTAGAGATATTTCACTTCCTTGGCTAAGTGTATTCCTAGGTATTTTATTTTCTTTTTTACTGTCGTAAATGTTACTGAGTACTGTATTTGATTCTTAGGTTGACTATTATTAGTAGTATATAGAAATGCTACTGATTTTCTGTACACTGATTTTATTATCTGAAACTTTGTTGAGTTTATTCATCTATTTTAGGAGTCTTCTGATGAATTCCTTAGTAATTTTCAAGGTAAAAGCCCATATTGTCAGCAAACATGTATAGTTTGACCTCTTCATTTCTGATTTCCCTCACTAGGACTTCCAGTCTATTCTATATTGAATAGAAGTGGTGACAGTGGATGCCCATGTCTTTTTCCAGTTTTTAGGAACAATGTTTTTAAGGGCAATGCTTTCAACATTTACCATTCAGAATTATGTTGGCTGTGGGTTAATCATATAAGGCTTTTATAATTTTGAGGTTATGTTCCTTTTTTGCATAGTTTGTACAGCAATTTTTATCAAGAGGGTACTAGATGTTATAAAATTCTTTTGTATTCAGGTGATCATGTGATCTTTATTTTTGCTTCTGTTTATGTGCTGGGTCACATTTTTGGATTTGTGTGTATTAAAACATCCTTGCATCCCTGGGACGCAACTCACTTGATTATGGTGAAATTTTTGATGTGCTGTTGAATTTGGTTTGCCAGTATTATGCTGAGAAATTTTGCATCTATATTCATAAGAATTATTGGTCTGTAGTTTTCTTATTGTGTTGTGGCCTTTTCTGGATTTGGTATCAGGGTGATATTGATTTTGTAGAAACAGTTAGGGAATAATTTCTGTATGTTATGGACTAATTTCTATAGCATAAGTACCAATTATTCTTTGTAAGTCTAGCAGAATTCAGCTATGCATTTGTCTGGTCTGGGATATTTTTGCTGTTATTGTTGGAAGATTTTTGACTATAGTTTCAATCTCACTGCTCAGTATTGTTCTGTTCAGCATTACCATTTTTTTCCTGATTCAAGTTTGGGAGGTTATGTATTTCCAGGAATTTATCCATTTCCTCCATGTTTTCCAGTTTGAGTGCATATATTTCTCTAGTATTTACAGATGCTATTTTGTACTTCTGTGATATACACTGTAACATCTCCTTTTCTATTGCTAATTGAGCTTACTTGGGTCCTTTCTTATATATTTCTTTTTTATCTAGCTATTAATCTATTAATTTTGTTTATCTTTGCAAAGAATCAACTTTTTATTTCTTGATCATATTGCTTTTTTAGCTTCCATTTAATTTACTTCTGCTCTGAACTTTGTTATTTCTTTTGTTCTTCTAGTTTTGGGTTTCTCTTGTTCTTTTTCTAGTTTATTTCTGTGTGCCATTAGGTTATTAATAAGTAATATTTCCATCTATGTAATATAAGCACTTAAAGCTATATATTTACCTGTCAACATTATTTTTTCTTTACCCCATAGGTTTTGGATGATTGTATCACAATTGCCATTCAGCTTGGAATATATTTTGATTTTCATCTCAATTTCAACTTTAACCCAAGGATCACTCAGTAGTTGGTTGTTTAATTTCCGTGACTCCCTGTAGATTTGCTAATCCTTCATCAAGTTGATTTTTCATTTTATTTCACTGTGATCTGAAATCATACATAGAATGATTTTGATTTTTCTAAATTTTAGCAGATATTTTTTGTAGGCTAATATATTATTTATCTTGTAAAATGTCCCATGTGCTAACGGGAAAAATGTATATACTGTAGTTTGGAGGTACAATGTTCTGGAGACATCTGTTAGGGCTACTGTTCTAGTGTTCAATTTAATTCTATTGTTTCTTTCTTGATCTTCTGCCTTAATGACCTGTCCAGTTCTATCAGTGGAGAGTTAAAGTCCCCACAATTATGGAGTTGCTGTCTATTTATTTGTTTAGATATAGTGGTATAGGAGTGTTTGTGTGTTTTTAATCCATTCAGTCAGTCTATATCTTTTAATAGGATTGTTGAGACCATTTACATTAAATGTTAGTATTAATATATAGGATACTGTTTTGTTCATTATTTTGAATGGTAACTACTTGCTTGTTTTCCCCATTTGTTACTATCTGTAAGGACTGTGGGCTTTAACTTTGGGGTATTGTTTTCCCAATTTAGTTATTGGTTGTTCTTTTGTATGTAACAGAATACTTTTAAGAATTTCCTGTAGGGCATGTCTAGTGGTAACAAATTCTTTAGTTTTTACTTGTCCGGAAAAGACTATTTCTTCTTTGTTGATGAGACTTAGTTTTGCAGGATACAAAATTCTTGGCTAGTAGTAAGTGTAAAAATGTAATGCAACAGCTCTGCACCTGTGGCTCAAGCGGCTAGGGCGCCAGCCACATACACCTAAGGTGGCGGGTTCAAATCCAACCTGGGCCCACCAAATAACAATGATGGCTGCAACCAAAAAAAAAAAAATAGCTGGGCATTGTGGCGGGCGCCTGTTGTCCCAGCTACTTGGGAGGCTGAGGCAGGAGACTCGCTTGAGCCCAGGAGTTGGAGGTTGCTGTGAGCTGCTATGCCACAGCACTCTACCCAGGGGCATAGCTTGAGGCTCTGTCTCAAAAAAAAATATAATGCAACAATTTCTGGCTTGAAACGTCTCTACTAAGAGGACAACACTTAGTCTAATGGGTTTTCCTTTGTTAAGAACCTTAAAATTTTTTTCTCTTATATGATTTTCTCCATCACTTTGACTTTGGTAAGACTGAGTACTACATGTTATGTTGATATTCTATTTGTTATGAATCTCCCTGGTGTTCAAGGACTATCTTGCATCTGGATATCTAAATCTCTAACAATATCAGGGAATTTTCCTCTAATAATCCCTCAAATATATTTTCATATTTATTGCTTTTTCTTCTTCTCCCTGACAGATAATCTATAATTCTTTTTTTTTTTTTTGAGACAGAGTCTTACTTTGTCACCCTCAATAGAGTGCTATGGCATCACAGCTCACAGCAGCCTCCGGCTCTTGGGCTTAGGTGATTGTCTTGCCTCAGACTCCTGAGTAGCTAGGACTACAGGTGCCCACCATAATGCCCAGCTATTTTGTTGTTATTGTTGCAGTTTGGCTGGGGCTGGGTTTGAACCCGCCACACTCGGTATATGGGGCCATCACCCTACTCACTGAGCCACAGGGGCCACCCCTCTATAATTCTTATATTAGTTCACTCTCTATAATCTCATACTTCTTTCAGTGATTATTCATTCTCGTATGTTTTTTTCTTTGCCATTTTTGCTGATTTACTTCAGAATCTTTGTCTTCAAAGTCCAAAATTCATTATTCTAATCACTCTAGTGTGTTTCAAAAGCTTTCTGATGTATTTTATATTTCTCTAAATGAATTTCTTTATTTTATTCATTTCTTTAAATCCTGTGATCTCTTTTTAATGAATTTTTCATTCATTTCCTGATTTTATTTTTGTTTTCTTGAGATGGTTTTCTACAATTTCCTCAATTCTATTATTTTTACTTGCCATCCATAATCTGAATTTAATATCTGCCATTTCAGCAATTTCCATATAGTTGGACTTCATTACTAAACAACTATTGTGATCCTTTAGGGGTAATGAGACAGCCTTTGTTTTTGCACGTTTCTGGAGATGACTTCTTAACTAGGGACCACTTCTGTCAGCTTAAGACAGATAGTGGATATGGTACACCAGTTCTCCTCTGCTGAGAGACTTTTGTTGTTAAATGAAAATAGAGATGAATCCCTGGATGGATGTGCTTTGGTCCTAATCTCAAAGCTTAACCAGGAAGAAGAGATATGGTTGTGCTGTGAGTCATTAATGCTGATGCCTGCCATCTCTCCCCTGTTCTCCTGTGTTTGTAACCAGGCCACTGTAGCAAAACCAGCTCCTGGTGGTAGGTCTATATATGAGGTGTAGCTGGCGGCCAGCAGGATGAAGTATGCACAGGAGATAGTAAGTTCCACTAGGCAGATGCATGGACTGGGTAAGGTCCATTAAGATTGTCACAGAGGATGTAAAAGGCAGTCAGGGAAAAGCAGCCCCACAGACCTACAGGGCCCAGGGCATTGTACCTTCTGGTACCAGATGGGCTGGCAAGTCACATTTCATGAACAAGGTGAAGCAAGACCTATGTATATAATGGACCCATTATGTAGGGAACCTCCTTGGGATAGAGCAAGTCTTCAAAGTGCAGCACTGACACACATGAACCTAAGCAGTCACAGGCCATGGTATGTGGGCAGAGTAGGGTACATGCAGGGTGTATTGCCTAAGATGCTAATGCAAAACAGTGCAGTCAGTGGTGTGAGGACCAGGTAGACCAAAACCCGCAGCTACACTGACTTTCAACTCACTTGAGGGCTTACAGACAGTGTCAGTAGTAACAGCAGTTCACCTGCCTAGGCAATGGGCAGTGGGTACCATGGACTATGGCCATATGCTTCACTCAGCTCCTGTGAGCTATCTCATGGAGTAGCAGTACTTAAGTCATAGCATTGAGTGCCTGTGCTCTTAGTCTCCTGCTCAGTCCAGGGCCCCAATGTTGGTGGCAGTTCAGGTGGTGGTACATTCCACCTCCCCAAGGGGAGCATACATGTCCCTAGATTATGCATTTCATTTCTGCCCCCCAGCAGCAAGGGGAAGGCTGCAATCACACAGCTGATGCATCTGCAAAAGCAGTGTTCTGGGGTTGGGATATTACAATGGTGCCTGCTGCAGTGCCAAGGGCTTGCAAGCCAGCCATCCCTTCTCTATGGAGAAACACAGTTGCACTGTTTCCAATCAGGTCTCTTTATTAGAATGAAGGTCTGGCTCAGCGCCTGTGGCTCAATCGGCTAAGGCGCCAGCCACATACACCTAAAGTGGCGGGTTCGAATCCCCAGCCCGGGCCCGCCAAACAACAATGATGGCTGCAACCAAAAAATGTCCAGGCGTTGTGGCGGGCGCCTGTGGTCCCAGCTACTTGGGAGGCGGAGGCAGGAGACTCGCTTGAGCCCAGGAGTTGGAGGTTGCTATGAGCTGTGATGC